>VMRN01000032.1:2237273-2316435 GCA_010277015.1 Poeciliopsis turrubarensis
GTCTCTGGTCACCTAGCAACACGCTGGATTCCACTTCCTACTTTGACCTTTCAGAATAAGAGTCAAAATAAGAAAAAAAAATAAAGCAGCATTTATTTGACGTATAAATGCAGACTGGTTGAAATCCAGTTTTCACCAAACTCCTTAACAGTCACCGGGAAAATACTGAGAAAGAGGCTCCAATTAGTGAAATTAGCCTCTAACATACAAGAGCTATTTCTATTTACTTCTCTTTCACTGCTCTAACAGACCTGCTGATTAGCCCTAATGTTTGCTCTTGTTGCTATTGTTAAACAGTAGAGATGGAAAAAAACAAAAAAACATTGTACTTTCTCCTGGATATGCTTTATTTTACCTTTTGCAACAAAGCCTGGAATGGAGAGTCAGGGAGTCTGTTGTGCTGCATCCAACTCTCTCACAAATCAATGCTGGGCGTCTCTTGCATCTCCACTACCTGATCAATCACTCTATAATTAAAGTATCTTAACCAATCAGCTTACGGGCTATTTTACTGATCGACAAGCTTGGCAAACGATAAGCCTCTCATTTCCTGCAAAGCAGACAAAAAAAAAGTTTCCAGAACAACTGCTAAGTTTACTCTTCTGTCATTCACATTGCCTGCAGTGTTTTTAAATGAAAAAAAAAAAAAAAACGAATGCGAGCAAGAAAACGGTTTGTGAGAACTGTAATTAAAAATTTACTTGGAAAGGCTTGGGATCCGTTGCTTGTTTAAATTTTAAAATTACCTTTAGATTGAATGGGAGGAAGCGTAATTGTGTGTCTGCCAGTGGTCATGTGACTTGGCAAAGTTGATGGGACGACAGATGGACAGAGTCACGGACTGACCAACACACACATGGACACACAAATACCCTCATGCACATATGTCCACATATGTCACCCTTCGTCTGTCCTCTTACTCATTACTTCATCACTCTCCCTTTGAGGGTTTGTTGCATCCGGTGTCATTCAGTCCGCACTCCTGTCTGTCCCTCTGTCTGCGGATTAGCCGTCCGCTCTGTCTCAAAGAGAGCTTTCATTTCGTGTTATTTGGTGTCACCTGCACCCTCGTGTTGTCTTCAGCTGTGGTGTGTCAGATGCCGCTGCTTCACATCTGTCAGCATTGTTTTGTGGTTGTTGTTGCTGTTTTTGTTTTCACCCAATTTAGTCTTCATCAGCACATGAAAGGACTTGAGATTGAAATGTTGACTTTTCTCTCAGGATGACAGCTGTTTCTCTACCCTTCATGAATCTGAGCTCATCCATTACTGAACATACTGTTACAGATTTACATGTTTTTTGTCGTTTCTCTTGTTTTCTTTCTTAGCGATGAAGACTCCACCGAGCCCTTCTCTGCTTCTGGAGAGCGGGCAGATCTTTGCCTTCGGAGGGTTGGGTCAGGAGCTAATGGACACACCCACACCTTCAACCCTGCCTCTCCCCGTCCAGCAGGCTCCATCCCCAGGTGATTGTTGTGATTCGGGATTAATAGTGCGTCAAATCTCCTGGTGCCTCTCCTGCAGCTACGCTCACCCCACCCCCCCCTCCAACTCCTCCACCTGTTCCCCCTGCTGTTTCCCTGCAGGCCAGGGCGGGACATACTCGCTGTGTGAGGTGTGTAACCTGCAGCTGACCTCCACTGCTCAGGCCCAGCTTCACTACAACGGCAGGTCTCACCTCCGGAGGGTGAAGCAGCTCCAGGCGGGGCAGACACGGCAACAGGCAGCAGGTGGGGTTAGTGCTGCTGGCTGATTTAAGCAGGAGCCTCCAGAGTAATCTCCATGTGGGAATGTTGTTGTCAGCTTTGGTGTCAATAGCAACGCTAACCACAGCGGCAGAAGAATATCACTTGTCAGCTGTTTGTGAGCTCTAGAGGATGTTGTTGTCTTTGATTGCAGCTGGAGCTCAGACCAGGTCGCTTCCTCCAGCCGCAGGGTTTAACTGCCAGCCTGCAGGACTGACTCAGGCTGCCGGACTGAACCGAGCCCTCAGTGCTTCCAGCTCGACTGCAGGTAGGACTGAAGCAGCTACGTCTGGTATGCTGTGCTTATTGTAGCTGCTGATGGACTGATTGGGGGAAAAAAATGAAGCACATCTTTTGCTTCCATTGGTTTGGAAAAGGAAAGTGTGCTAATTAGAGGAAACATGAAGTCTAGAGTTTACATGGTTATTAGCAAGATGCCAAAGGAGAAAAGAGCTTTCCCAAGCAATGCTCACACTTGTAAAATCACCTCAAAGGCCACATCTCAGATTTTTACAGGATTCCAATTTCATGTTAGATTTTAGAAACAGCAGAGAAATTAGAAGCCAAATAATCTTGTCTTGCCTTGTCTCTCGTTTAAGAGAGATTTCTTTTCAGAGTGAATGTGGCAAGAAGTCTGGAAAAAAATCTCTCCACAAGCGAGCAAAGCTTTTTTCTTTTTTTTTTTTTGATACAAGGATCTGAATTAAAGATATTTGGCCACATTTCACAGCACCATGTTTGGGAATGTGGAGGCAGGTTGTGCAGAGCCAAGCAGTGAAGTCAGACAAGGTAGATTTAAGATAATGAATAAGTTTCTGAAAACCTCAATGAGCTCAAGCAAGGTTGTAAAGAAGAGCTGAATTTCCTGCAGACTGGAAAAGTCATACTGACAACAACTAGTTTGAGTGAGAGCTGCTAACGGCGGATCTTCAAGCTGTTGACTCGCTGGTTGTGCTTGTTGTTTTCTGAGAGACATGCAGATTTTGGTGGGTAGCAGAGGCAAAATAAAGATTCTGGCTACTGGGTGGAAATGACTTTGGATTTTAGTTAGCAGCTGCTGGCCCCTAGGAAAGGTCAGAGAATGTGCGTGTTTGTCTTGTTTTCATCTCATAATTGAGTCCAAAACCTGACAGGACACGATTTATGATTAGATTTTTAGGGGGTTTAGTTTAGTTTATTCTGCTTTAGCTTAACGTATTTGGTGATTCACCTTACCTTATGTCCCATTTTTTAATCTTATTTTGTCTTGGCTTAGCCTATTTTGTTTTAGCTTCTCTTGCATAATTTATGTAGCATTATATTCACTTATTTTTTGAAGATTATTCTGCTTTAGATTTAGCTGTTCTTATCTTTCTGATTTGTTTTAGCTGAGCTCAGGTGAATTTGTTACAGGGCTCATTTTAGAATCCCTGTTTTTCTTCACACGCTAGAAAACTGTTTCTCTTCTTGAGGTATGAAGAACTGGACATTTCATACTTCTTTGTGTCAGACTCCACACAAGACAATGGTTCTGCCCTGAATATGTGTCAAACGCAATCTATAAGAACTGGAGTTGCCTTAAATCCTGAGTGATGCGGCCACATAAATTGGCAACCTACAAAAAGAGCATAAATAATTACAATCTTATGTTTTTCTTGCCAATTTTGATAACATCTAAATAATAGTAGTGCCTATCTACTATTAGGTACTACCATGTAGTACCTAATAGTAGTACCTAATCTGTTAAAGCGAATTCAGAAAGCATTTCTGGAGCCATTTAAGTTCTCTAAGCTGATTGAAACCGTGATTTTCATCGACCGTTGCCTCCTAAACCAACTCCCAGAGCATCCACCGCTGGAGGACTCGCAGCTGAAGCACATCCCCATCTCCCCAGCCGTCTTCTGCTCTTTGGTTAGACGTGTCTGGAAGAGCTTCAGAGCATCATCAAAAAGTCAGGCCCGCTCCCACTGAGTCGGATTGCAGGCCATCAGCGTAAGAACATACTGAGATGTAACGGCGTTAAAGTGGAGCAGGCAGCAGCAGGTCATCGAACTGGGACACGGCTCTGCTGTGAAACCGCTCTGACATTTCTGCAACACATTGCTCATATCTGCAGACGTCCAGTGCTGCGTTAATCGCAACACAAACCTGCTGTCACGACACCTCCGTTATAATCTGCTGTAGTCTGGAATATTGATTAAAAAACGAAAAAGAAAAACGCACTGCAGTGTCGTATTCACAATTTGCGCTCCAGAAAAAACGACGTAGCAATCATTCTGTGTTGCTCATTCCTTCAATGACATTTCTGTCTGTGGGATATCGGTGTCAGATAAAAAAAAAGGAGAGGAAATCTCACTCTGACACACACACCCTTGTACGTGTGTGCGTGTGTGTGTGTGTGTGTGTGTGTGTGTGTGTGCGTGTGTGTGTGTGTGTGTGTGTGTGCGTGTGCGTGTGTGCGTGTGTGTGCGTGCAGCAGCTGTAATTACATACTGTGTCTCCATATCAGTGTGCAGGCTACAATAACACTGGTTAAAGATTAAATCTCTACACACACACACAGGGAGCCAGACTGACTGAATGAGTGTGTCGCTCTCTTTCTGTCTGTCCATTACGAGACACTCTCTGCCATGAAAAGCTCTTTGGCCTGAACTCAGTGCTCCTCCAGGCCAGATGGAGTGTGTTTTTGTTTGTGGGTGTGTATGGAAGGGCGTTGTGTGTGACAATGCCCTGGCTAAGCAGCCTATCAGCAGTCAGGTCAGATGACATCACCGCTAATGCACATATCCAGGCTCCAAGAACGAGCCGACGCCCCCTCGGGGTTCCTCAATCATTAATGTTCACATAATATCCTGTAAAATCAGTAACTGGGTACCGATTTATCGTACGTTGTTTTAATTATAGCAACCCCCCAGCTGACTGTATTTGAAGCTGGTTTTAATTCAAACTCTTTTTCATAATTGATGTTTTTTGCTGGTTTGAGAACGGGTTATTTCTGCCTGAAGACTGCAGGGACTGAATCTGTGAAACACCGAACAAGACTGGGAGGGGAGAGACGGTTGTTTGTAAAAAGAAAAACGATCATCTAAAATAATACATTACGGAAAGTTGGCCAGAACAAAGTTAGACTTTAACTTTTTTTTTTGATTATTTGTTGATTGAAAATCTTGATCTCAAACTGCATTTCTAGAGGCCTGGAGTCCTGCAACTTGAATTAAATGGCGAAACTGCCATTTAATTCAAGTTAGATGGCAGTTTTTTAACAAGTCCAGGAGCTACTGTAAGATGTTGTTGTTTTAAAACCTTACATTTGGAAGTCTTATTGTGAAGGCTTTGAGGAAGTTGTGGTTAATTTGCCATCTTTACTGTTTGTTGAACTGCAAAAAAAAAACAAAAAACAAAATAGACTCATTACTTCAGCTGTGCTGTATCAGTGGACCACTCCCTGCAACGCTGGTAGTCCAAGCTAGCAAGAAGTTGATCAGACAAAGGAGATTATTGTGAAGACTGCAAATATCTGGCTAGACCTAAACATAGTGGGAAGACAGCTGGAGGATGAAGATTTGTTTATTTCTGCACAGATTGAAAAGGAAAACAAGCTTCAAAAAAAAATTCTTACTTGCACTCTAATAAAACGCAGCTAAATTTAACACTTTGAATACCTCGGTGGTTGATCTTCATCTCACCTTCTGCAGATGCAAAGAGTGTGAGAAACCAGGAAGTGTTTCTACTGACTAAATAGCAATGCTACATTTTTACCAGTAATAATTAAAACTAGTCATAATCAGGGTAATAATTTCAATTTAAAAGGCATAACAAGTTTGTTTTTAAGCCTCAACATATTAAAGCAGGATTCGACTGAAAAAAAAAAAAGCACTGCTGCTTATTTTAACATTTGAAAGTGAAACCTAGAAAAATAATTTCAAACACAAGTGGTAAGAAAAAGAGAGAAGCTTTGTCTTAAAATATGGCGCTGCATGCTTCACTGCAACAACACCGAAAGCTGGGATGATATCATTTGAATTCAATGCAGCTGATTTCCTAAGAGATGTAGGAAATCAGTTTTTGTGGAAAAAATCCTAGAACATCCTTCTTAGGAAAGTAAATAAAAGATCCCATTAGGGATAAAACGCACAGAACTACAGCTGCGTTGCTCAGTAAGTATTATACATTCACAAAGAGTCCAGGAGATATAGAAATAAAAGTCAAAGTTATTTAATGAAAACAACTACAAACTGCAGCAGCGCATGCGTTTCTTCAAGATTTCTAGTTTGCTAAGATAGAAATTAGGTCTGCCATTTTGAAATGCAAGCCTGTTTTGAGGTCTGGTAGTAATAGGATAATTTCATTTAAAGAATTTGCCTTTTTTTAATTTATTTGTCAAATCTTAAGTAAAATTACATGGCCTCTGACAGGTCAATTATATGTAAAAATGCCCAAACTACGAATACAAGTTAAAAGAACCAGAAAAAAAATGGTCATATTCACTTGAGTTAGGCCAGAATTACTGTGAAATAACATAAAATGAAATAAAGTTTTCTCTTTAAACACGTGTTTACTTCCATATAACCACTAGGGGGCAGCAGGAACACCACAAACAAACATGCTTGAGGAATCATGCACACTTACACACACACACACACACACGCACACACACGCACACGCACACACTTCTCTCATGAATCAATAATGAGAGAAGTGAATTCCCATGATCTGCTCAGCACAAATAAAAAGCCTCTCTCACATGAGACCAATAACATTTACAGCATCACAGCTTCTGTCTCAATCTGATTTCACCAGCCTGGTTTTTCTCCTTTTTTCTTTTCTTTCCTTTCTATTTTACCTCCATGCTCTCCCTTTCACCAGGAAACCTCAGAGTTTACGTCGAGCTTGTTTCTTTTGTTTGACGCGTTAAAAAGTGTGCTCACATCTTTTGTTTTATAACAGCCTGAGAGCGAACAGGCTGGCATCAATTAGCTCTCCTTGGCTAATAAAGGTCAGTTTTGCTGCGCCGTTCGTTCACTGTTCATAATGAGCTGTGAACTGGACAGATATTAATAGACATAAATGGCAGCAATGTGTGTTTCTCTGAGTGTGTGTGTGTGTGCGTGTGACTGAGAGAGAGAGATGCAGAGATTGAGCAGGTGTTGATGTGCAGTTTTTGTTTGATGTATTCAGCAGTGTATGAATAGACCGCACTGACAGATTCTCACATTCATAAGGGCCGTATGGCGATGACAGCAGGCTCAGAGGAGGGGTCTGGGTGACGGCGTACGGTATGACTGAATTTGGACCCTAATTACTCGGTCCAGCTGACACACATTCTGAACCAAAGTCCATGTCATACTGGGTTAATGCCGACCAAGACGCAGCGTAATATGACGACTGAAACATCAAAGACAGGTCAGGTCCGATCGGCATCAGCTTCTTCGGTCTGCTGGATCTCGGTTCTCAGGTCCTGAGACTCTTAGTGGCTTCACAGTCGATGCCAAAACATTTGATCTCACATCTGAAACTCTACATTTTGGCCAAATAACATCCCAAATCTTTAGGCAGTTTTGATGGTCCATCATGTGAACCGAGGGGACAAAAATGTAATTTTATGGAAAATTTGGGTCTCTTGGAGTAAACCAAAGTGAAAGTGGAGGTTATTGACATATGGTAGTAGTGTGATGCTCCACGGCTGCTTGGTTGAGTCAAGCAAGGCAAGTGAGTTATTAGCCAGTTTGGAAAGCAAAGGAAATGTCTTTGTTGATCTGATACTCAAAATGAAAGAGGAAAACCACAAGACATCTATAGAGATACTCTGATGACTACGTGTCTCAAGGATGGACGAGACGCCGAGTACAGAGATCTGGTGGGCCATTTTGTGGCAGGTTGGAGAAACAGCCTTCCTGTTGATGTCAACGTTAGTGAAGCATATTTAAAACAGCGTTTGTTGGACCAGAGGGGGCCAAAACAAGCCAAGAAGCTAGGCAAACAAACAAAAAATAAAAACAAGTGAAAATGGAGATGATTGTAGATTTCAGAAGGTAGTGGAGGAGTTTGGGTATCTTGCTTCTGCCCTGGACAACAGACCGGACAGGAGACGCAACAGTGGGGTCGTCTACAATAAGAGACAGAGCAGGATGCCTGGATCCTTCGAGGTTTGCAGGAAGATGCTTCAGATCTTCAGATGCTGTGAAGAGTGAAATCTCTTCTGCCAGTGATTTAAAGTAGCCCAACAAGCTGATGAAGAAGGCTGGTTCTGCTCTGGGGATTGTTCAGAAACAGCTGGAGATGATCGAACACAAAACGAGGAACGTTACGGAAAACGTACAACAACGTAGTATCTCCAGCCAGAGGCTTCTTCAGAATGACCGTAACACTGACTGCTACAGCAGATCCTTCCTAACCACAGCCATAACAGTTTACAAAAACTTTGAGAAAACTCGGATAGTCTGAGTTACAACATTTCATTTTATTTTGGAATTAACTGTGATTCTGATTTAAACACTTCCACCTTAATTGTGTTTTTTGTTGTTTTTTTTAAAATCTTAAATATCACACTGGTTGTTTATTTTCCCTTCTTTTTTTTTTTTCTGCTTTCCAAATCGTGATGCTGTGAAGCAGCGGAGCGCGTGAGCCGCACAGACTCAGAGGGAGGGAGAAACAGGGATTTCCATTGAGACAAAGGGGGCTGTCATCACTGCTCACCCTGCAGCACAGCATCACCTCAGCGATTCGCTCGCGCTGTCTCTCCGCCGTTGTCCGTCGCTCGCCCTCTTCTGCCCTCCCACACGCGTGTCCCCACATCCACACGCTCCAGCAGTCAGACGACGAGCCTCCGCCGTTTGTTTTGGGTTCTCTCGCCGCTGGGTTTGTAGTTGCCGTGGGAGCAGATGAAAGAGCAAAGAGGCAGGAGGTGGAGGCGCTGGAGGAGGTGAGACGGCTGCCTGACTGTCCGTGATGTGGAGTAGTTTCCAGAGTCGAGGTAGGAAATTCTTCCTGGGTTTGTTTTCTCTTTCAGCTCCGCATGGCTCGAGCATTTCTTTCGAGCTGTGTGCGCAGACAGGTGGTGTGTCGGGTTTGTCGGTGTTGCTTTCTGAAGGAGGGATGACAATTTGCTGGCCCCAGAGGCCATGACCCCGACGTGAACTTTGAACTTAGGTCCACTGTTAAATCATGGAATCAACTCACCTGTTGAAACTGTTGAATCTTGCAAAAAAACTGAGACATTCTCAATCAGTTGATTATGAGGTTTTTAGGATCTTTCTATACAAATAAACAACACCAGATTGCCATTGTCTGTCACCATTATTCGCGCATGCAAGTACAAATTATAATGGTTATACATTAGGGTCAAAGTCTTGACAAAAATCCAATAGAAAGCTGAAATAATCTCCAATGTTTTCTGGTTGGCTGTTTGAAGAAAAGATGTAGTGACAAGTGAAGAAAACTGCTTCTGACAGCAGCCTAAGTGGCAATGTCATGTTATCAGATTTTCCATTAAAAGTGGAGCTAGTTTTTCTTATATTAGCTTGCTTTTTTTTTTTTTTTTTCAAAGTAAATTCCTGCATAATCTGAATTATTCAATCCAAGCCAGTTAAACTAGGAAATGTAAACATTTTTAACTTTAAGAAATCTTTCTGTTCCAGGTCAACTTAAGATGGTTCGTCTCTTCATTTTATGTTTTTTTGGGGGGGGTTTTGTTTAGATATCGACACAGTAGAGGTTGAATTTTTGGTTAGACATCTGTAAAAAATGTGCCTTCATCAAATCTCTGCTGCAAACAGTGCAACACGCTGTGCAGCGCTCCATGCTTCGCTTTCCCCCTCCCTTGTGATGATCCCACTGCGTGTGCTTGACCTGGAAACGAGACTCGCTGAGAGAAGACGGATTTCCAAGAATGCCGAGACCTAAAAAAAACCCGAAATGCCTTGGAATCTTTACAGTCGTATTTCCACCAGAGCCTTTCCTTTTCGAATGCTGAAAAGGATCTGCGTTTGGTCCCCCATCTGTGGTTCACTTCCAGCCTGTCTCCATGAAATTCCTCTCATTATGGATAGCGTGACGGCCGTGATTACCCACACACTGCTCCTCATCATCGCAGTGCAACATGTGCATTCATGGGACACACCAAAGCACACGCTGTGGATTCCCTTGTCCCACTTCCTGTCAGGTTTTATTTAATCTGCCTCAGCAGTGCCCCACGGCACACAACTGTTCGCATATAGAAGTAAATCTTAGCCGTTTCATCTGCTACGGTTTGTCTTGGAATTATTGCAAAGTCAACAAATTTGTGGAATTTCAAATGAGCATTTTTTTTTTTTTTTTTTTTGCTGCTTTGTGGTCTCCTCTTTTGGAAAAGAAAAGAATAATAAGTCCCAAATATAAAAAAAACAAAAGAAAATCTACCCTTGTTTTAAGATGCTGTTCCATCTTTGGTTTGCTTTTCTACTTGTTTCCGTAAAGCTGTGACCTTTCTCTTGTCTTGGCCACATTAAGATACACTGAAACATCCCAGAAGGTTTGAAACCTGTATTTCATCTTCTGCAGCCCCTATGCTACTAATCAAGCCCCCTGATTGGCTGCATCAGGTGCTCCATGTGGCCACATCTGGCTTGTAAATGTGTGCTCTCTCTTGCAAAAGTCTCTTCAGAGGGATTAAATCTTTTTGAGACTGCAGTTGTCAGTCAGAGTTGGATTTGGTGCTGAATTTGAATAAAACTGCTTCACTGCAAAAACAGCATTTTTGGTCTAGTTTCTAATGCAAATATCTCAGTGCATTTTAAATGAGACTAAACTAACTTACCAGTAACTTTTCAGCAAAATATAGGGGCTTGTTTATGTAAACTACTTAATGAAACTGATGGGGGAAAAAAAAGGTTATTTCATCGATAACATGGGAAAAGTATCTTATTATAAGTGGACTATTGATTTTCTATAAATATCAAGGAACTATTGACTTAATTTTCCGCCAAAGCGTGTTTCAAAATGACACAAACTCCCCGAGAGCCGTTCTGTTAGACGGGCTGTGCTTTGACATGTTTCTAACTCTGCGGCGCGTTTAACGCCTCGTGTTTGATTCAGAAAGCTGCATCTGTTTGTTGGTCTGATAGCAATGACTAAAAGTTGTTTAATCATAAATGCACTTGCCTGCAGTTCAGGTGAAGTTCATTGTGTTGATCTCCTTTCACTACAGATTTGAACAACGCAGTGGAAAAAAACTAAAATCGTAGTTTGACTCAGGTAAAATCAAGAGTTTCAGGTGCTTTTTAAAAACCGTCAACGCACACCTGGACGTCTTCTTCAAGAAGAAAATGATGACCACCTCCCACAAGTCATGATAATGCACACTGAACGCACACACACCTCTAACGTTTTAAGGTAGAGGTTTAGTTTCTGCAATTGATTGTGATGCTGGAATGTGTTCAATATTTTCATGGGTAAGTGGCTAAATGTGGTTTTTCTTCCTTTAGGGCTTTGCTTAAACTTAAAAATATACACACAAAGGTCTTTTATTAAAGATTTTAGAGATTTCAAACTATCCAGCTCTTGTCAAAGTGTGATAAATACCATCTTCAGCCGAGGCAATGAGAACCGTTTGTCACTGGCACAAAGTTTTCATGCCTCATCCAAACAGTTTCTCTTTCTCTTTGATTATTTATTCAGTCCAATTCAGTTTCAGATACACTTTATTGATCCCAAAGGGAAGTTAAATTGATTAATGGATGCTATTTATCAGTGGAAAGAAGAATGGGACTCTTTTTGCTGTTGAGGGCATCTTCAGATGACCTTTATTTTTTTATTGTTTAAATTAAGTTCAGAATGGAACCGGAGTTTAATGTTTAGTTTTATGAACGTGTGTGTGGGGGGGGGAAGAGATGCCCTGGTCAGGTAAAATGAAGATAAAACCCCTTGAATGCGAAACCTTATGGCCGAAAACCAGCAGTGCACATCACCGTGGAAACAACACCTCCACTCTCACGCCTGGTTACGGCGCCTTCACACCGGGAGGAAGCTTTTCTTCACAGAGGAAACGATTTTCTAAACCATTCCCCTCTCTTCCTCTTCAAATTCTTTTATAATTATTCAATTATTCGCGCCGAAGTTTGTGAATACAGCTCAACATAAAGTCAAAGTAAAAGTTAAAAATGCGTGAGCACTCTCCAGCGACTTATCTCGTATCTTTTGTCTTGCGAGTTGCCGCGGTCTCGGCCGCGCTCTCGGGTTTTCAAACCCAGGGAATGTCAGGCGCAGTCTTTCTAAACGGATTAGATTGAAGTCAGTTTGTCTTAGATGTGAACTGTGATGACCCCGAGGACATAAAATGACATCTGAGCCTTTCGATACAAACAGGAAGTTTGTCTTTGCGACTTTTAATATAACAGAAAACAAAAATATTTGTATTTTCCGGCGCTTCTGTGCGTCTCCGCTGGTTTCCACCGAGTCTCAGACAGGAGGGCTCCTGTCTGCTTTAATCTGCCTGATCGGTCCGCTGGATGCTTGTGCATGTGTGCTCTTTTTGGATGAAGGAGGATCTGGATGTGACCTACTTAGAAACACACAGGCTTGTTATGCTAATCTGTATTTCCCTGCATAATAATAATGCACAGTGATGTCTAATGCTGCTATCAGCAAATCCGCCCCTTTTTCCGCGAGACGCCGGCGCTCGCTCTCCCTGCAGAAGGAATGTTTTAAGAGGCAGATGAAGGCAGTTCGACTGGCTCTCCTCCATCAGGATCACTGGTGGATTAATGTCTGCTCTGGTTCCAGGTTTCATCTGAAGCAGCTTTGAGCAGCTGGAGGATGGTGAAAGTGACACAGGTCACAAATGGGTCCAGTTTGATTTTTTTTTTTTTTTTTTTTTATTAACACAGCCGGAGAAAGCAGGGCAGATATCAAGCTCCAACTTTCCTTCTTGCTAACAATGGAGGAAGACGAGTGAACTGGATTTCAGTCCCGTTCCAATTTGAAGTTGAGTCTGTAAGAAGAGCTCAAGCTGCAGCTGCACTGTCTTCGCCGTCTCCTTGCTATAAAAGTTGCCAGAGATTTAGTGATTCATCTCTCTCTTCCAGATCTCAGACATTGAGAGTTTAGAGGCTTATTAGGTTAATGTTAGTCAGGCAAGCTGTACTTCCTGAGCGTGTCCTGTTTTTTATATTTAGATTTTTTTTAGTCTTTTTTTTTTCCCCCTGGTGAGGTCATGAGGTTTGAATTGCACCGAGATGTTTGTTTTTTTTAAGTCTCTTACTGCCCAGAAGTAGATATGCACCATTAGCCGTATTACGTCACATTTTTCCTAATGTTTGTTCCTTTGCGTCTTCGACCTTGCATTTTTATGGCGGTTGAATGCGACACAAACATAGCAGGGTTATTTGTTTCAGTGTATGGATTGTGCCTATATCGATTTATTTTGATATCACAGATGATTAGAGACTCTAAGCGCCGATCTGCTAATGCAGACGTTAGCTGATTCTGATTTCTCTTGAAAACCAATAAGTGACAACAAATGAAAATGTGAAGCGACTGCGAAGTGAATTGAACTTCACTGGGTCAGGGGTCTGTCATCATCTCAAGAAGAACAGTTCCTGTCTCTTGATTCGAGTCATTAGCTGAGTTTCCTTTACCAATGTGCACAAAACTTTGTCAAAATTTCGCTGACGTCAAAACAAAAAATAAAATATTTCACACTTTGTCCATGTGTGATTAAAATCACACGTGAACAAGTTTGTTCCTGTGATGTTACTAAACAACATGCCACGCCGTGATGAGGAAAAAAATGTTTCCATTGCACTTTCGCAAAATAAGCCAAAAATCCACCTCATCCGAGCGCCAAAACTTTTTATTAAAAAATTTAGAGTCTTCAAAAAGAATTTGCGTGAAGCAAATTTATCGTCAAAATGTGAAGTTGCGCGATTATATGGTCAATGGAAACACAGTTACGGTAAGATGGAGCGTGGCATGAGTAGACGGATCGCCTGCAGCTGTACAGGTGCTGCTCTGGTCTGCGGTGGTGGCAAAAAGAGCATAGCAAACACTAGATTTACTGCTCTGTCTGTATTCCAACCCTCCTCTGAGATCATCAGATAAGTGTGGATGAAGACCAAAGCAACAAGATCTTGGATTCAAATGGATGAAATTAGCTTCACACATAGAGCGGCTGAGATCCACCTCTGAAAATAGGGTGATTAAGCTTCGTCACCCCGGGGGCAATTAGAGTTGAATCTGTTGATCCTCCGGAAAGCAGCCAGTTGGGCGTCTGACCAGGATGCATCCTGGGAGTCCAACTAGGAGAAGAAAAGCTCAGAGTTTCGTGGGACTAAATGTTTTCAGTTCTAGTCTATTCATCTAAATGAATTATAAAGGGAAATGTCTCCTTCACATTGACTACTCATGGAAGAATTATAGTCTCAAACAAAAGTTCTTCTAATAAAGATGTTTTTTGTGATCAATTTAAAATCCGTGGCAACTCTGTCTGACTCGATGTTTGGGAGAAAAAAGCTTTCATGTGTAAATCACATACACCTTACACGTAAACCATCTTTCTTGTGTCTTGTATTTTTTCACTGCAAGCAAAACTTCACTTCCTGCTTTATGTTTGGAAACACATTTTGTTTGCTTCAGATGGGATGGAAGATATATGTTGCTTTGTGCCAGAGGTCAATAGACAGTGCACTGAAATTGGTCGCACTTCCTTTAAAATCATTCACAAAGATAGACGCATCACGGTTTATTTATCAGTGGTGTGTGAAAGAACATTTCTGGGAACAGATCTGAGATGCGTGTTTATCACATTGCGGTTGTGGGCTGCGGTTGTTTTCTGCGGGATCGTCGCAGTGTTCACGGCTAAAAACTTTGCAAACCTCAAGCTGTGCTGCCGTGATATTTACTAGAGGGGAGCGGTATTCTCCTGACAGATCTTCTCAACAACCCATAGCTGTTAACCATGAATTAATCATATGTTCTTTGTGCTGTTCTCAGTTTTGGGTTGGGGGGGATGGGAAGATGCTGGAGCCTCTGCCCTGCACTGGTCATTGGAGCACAGTTCTTCTCAAAATGTACCTGCACAAATACTGTTGAAAAGAATAGACGTATGAGCTCAACAACTAAGATTTATTTGACTTTATTTGATCTGCTGTTCAGCCGCCAGATTGATGCAAAATCACCTATTTGGCTTTCAAGAGTTTCAGGACCTTCTGATCATTCATGTAAGTGAAAAATACTTTCAATGTGAGAACTGAGGACGTTCATATTAGCATCGGGGACGTTTGTGCTGCTGCGACATGTTTTGTGTTCAGATGCTATTTTACGCTTGAATTGCAGAGAAACATCTTTGTCTTCCATTGCTGCTGCTTGCGGAAGCCGCTTGTGCGTCTGATTTAAAGGCGTACCAGAAACGCAACACAATGGTTCTGGGTCTGGACTTTAGTATGGTAAAAAAAAATAATACTTTTTTTTATTTATTTTTTTTTACACTTTAAACTCATTAAAATCTATCAAATTAATTAATTGAAATTAACACATTATTGTTAATTGAAATGCTCTACAAGAAACAAAATATATTCCTTCATATAAACCACGTACCTGGTTTATATGACACAAATGTTTTTATACAGAAAAATGGATAAGTGCAACGTTTTGTTTTATGCCGTATTGATCACGGATTATAACTTGGGATTGAATAAAGCTGAGGTAGTAGCAGGGCAGTAGAAGCCAGTGGGAGTCAGCAGCAAGAAGAAACAGTGTTTTTGACCACTTTTGCAAAAAAAATTAAAAAAAAAAGTGCAATAAACTCTCCGTTACTCATGGGCACAAAAAGATAAGCAAGGATCTGTTAATTTTGCATGGATTTTTGCAATCGCAAAATCATGAAAAACCAGAGAGACCGACTGATGTAATTTGGCGTCTGGAGTCTAGACGGCCACATAAAAAGTTACGGCCGGCTGGATTTGGCTTTGAGTTTGACACATGTGATATAAACACATTAACAGAACCAGATTCATCTCGTGGAGGCTTAGCATCAATCAGCCATCATAAAACGACATCCTATTCTCTCCTCAAGCTCTCCAATTACCTTTAACTTAAATATTTGATAGCTCAAGTGTTTTGCTGTTCTATATTTTTTTTGTTAATTTAAAGGGAGGTACCGACAACGTCGGCAATACAAACACGCAAACACTGCAACATGAAACCCGTGAACCGACAACAACTGCTTTCTGATCTCATCCCATGCACAGCAGCGTCTGCAGCCGTGTAATTTAATCTTTAATCCTCTTGTATAATCTGTAAGTAGTGTGTGTGGTTGTCGTTTCTCTCGCTGACTCTCGTTCGGGGATTGAATTTCTTCTCGTTGGAGGAAGCGGCAGCGGGGATTAATAAGTAACACACACACACACACACACGCACACACGCACGCCTTCACAGAGGCACACACCTGACGTTAAAGGTTCGAGGGCTCAGATAGCGATGACACATGCCACTCTTTCTCCAGTCACTTGATATGTTCTCTCTCTCTCTCTCTCCTTTACACACACACACACACGCACACACACACACACACACACACACACACGGTGTGAGCTGTGGGTGTGTTTTGCTGTTCTTTGGTAAGTATGACAGCTGTGTCACAGGGCAGAGCAGAGCACAGTAGATCCACACAGACCCACAAAGTAGAGAAAGAGAAGTTTAAAGGTTTTTTTTTGTTTTGTTGTTTTCTTAACCCCAGATCAAGATAACAGATAAGGTAGGATCTTTGAATTTAATCTGAAAATCATCGTCCTCCTCATAGACCTTCTCCTCATCCTCAGCTTCCGAACTCCTCTGCCGTCTGTGTGTGTTTGTTTCGCGTTAGCTCCATCCGTTCAAATCACTTTACAGTCTGATTAGCAGCACCAGATGCTGCTTTTTTACCCTCTGTTGGATAAATATATGGCGATGCTTAAATCAGCGTAGAAAGGAATGTATAATTACGCTTCATGCAGTCGGAAAATCTTGTTACGCAGATTTATTAATGAATCCGAGTCAAATGAGCTTCCAAAAACGGTATTAAAAGAATGTGATTACTCTGGCTCATGCTGTTTGTTTTGCACATTATTTAGTGCAGTGAAATATTACATATCCTGAATTTTTATAGTCTAGCGCTGCTCCAACATTTGAGCTTTTTACTACAAAGCAATTCTAGATGATTTATTATAAACTTTCACAATTTAACCTTTGTCTATGAGGTAGTATTGCCTGCAAATTTATTCACAAAGTCTTGTTTAAATTAGGAAAAAAAAAAAAAAAAAAAAAATCTAATATATCCCTATCAGATGGCAGCTGTTGGCCTTTAGACATTTCCATTGCGCGATCTGCTCCATCTGTTTGGGAACATGTGTGAAAAAAAAGGACACACAGATGTGTTCATACATTTAAAATCAGAGTCTAGAGCCCTGTAGAGCTACATGCAATTTAATTTAATTTTGTATTGCATTTTCAAAATGAAATACAATACTCTCGAGCTAACTTGATAATTTAACATTAGGAAAACATCATCATCTGAAGGGAGTCCAGGGGATTACATTGAGTTCATAAGTTTGCAGCAGTCCCTCATGCTGAGCAAGCAAGCACTTGGCGACAGTGGAAGGGAACCAGTTGCCTTTTAACAAGAAGAAACCTGCAGCAAAATCCAACTTTCATGGTGGGGAGGGGGTTCAGAGGGAAGAGGCACAGAAAATAAATAACGCTGCAGTGAACCAGGCGAACTTTATCACAGAAACTGCATCTTTCTGTGATAAACAGTGGTGGGTTGATTTTCAGAGCTTCAGAGCCCAAAAAGCTGAGGATGAACCCGGAGCTTTAAAATTACCCATCGTTCTCTACAACAAAATTGATCTAAATTCGTTAGCTCTCTAAGCATGGTGGTAGGGAGTGGATAGGTCTAAGATCTCTAGGTTTTAACCTACCGCTTTGACTGGAAGACGTGCTTCAATGAAGCCGCGCGCAATTTTTAAATCATAAATAATTTTGTTCATTCACGTCCTGCCTGTACAAATTCACCTTCAGTCTTCAGATATAATGATTTTCTGTGGCACATTAAATTAAATTAGATCTTGTTTCACGTTTATATCTGATACCAAGATTGAAACTTTTAGATGTGCCTCCTGTTGTCTCCTTTTCAACTTCTGCTGCTGCCTGGGTTCCTCCAGGACCAAGATATACTGCCACCGGTAATCTAATCGCAATCTAATCACTGAAGTTTCACGCATCCTGCACGAGATGCAGCAAAGAGGGTTCGCATTCTGGCTGAACTTCTGCTGTGAACGGGAGCCTAAAGTATCCAAATGAGCTAATTTAAATGAATCGGTTTTGATTCCGAAAGAGTCGAACATGTTTTAAACACATGAGATGCTGCGACTACCCAGCATCTGTAACCAAATGAGCTGCTGGAAACTCAGGACGCCCATTTTGATTTATAAACCCTGGGGCTGCATGAGATGTCAGCCATTTCTTAGTAACAAAACCCTCTGGACCCCGAGCCGTCCGGGTCGGATTGCTTTCGGGAGCTTCGGTCCGCCGCTTGCAGTGAGGCACATCGCAGCAGGAGATTTTTCTCGTGCGCGCTTCCATGTTGAGCCACTTCGGCGTAAATATGTCTGTGTGTGTGTGAGCCAGAGAGGCGTGAATGCCACAGAGGACTCTGGCTGAAGCCGGAATAATAAATCAAGCAGATAGCAGTTTCCTCCACAGAGGCCCGAGGAAAGTGCTATCTGACCAGCAGGACATGGGAAGGTACTAAAGAGGAAAAGATTGAAATCAGTTTATTGGTTGTTGAATCTCAGCAGGTGTGGATGTCAAGGAAGGACGCATCAGGGCGTGGGGGGAGAGCTGATCGAATAAAAGCGTATAAACTGCGGAAAGGGTTGGTTTTACAAGACTCCAGCCAAAAGCGCAGGGCTTCATTTGATCTTCGTTGACTGATAATGTCTTGGATATAAAATATAGATTTGTTTTTTGTGGTACAAAACGGCTGTATTGAACACTTTGTCTTTTCCACGTCTGACCTAAATCACCAGCCTGACTGCTGTTCAAGCCCAGTTAATCAATCAGCTCATCCTCAAGTGATGCAAGACCCGCAGTTGAATGTATGTTGGTATTTGTGATGGTCTACAGCCTGCGAAACAAAAGCTAATTTACCCAAATGCATCAGTTCAGACATGTTAAAGTACAAGTCGTTGGCTTTGCTTCTTTACATATACTTTGCCGTTGCATTGCTTGATGCCAAGTAACTCTAGTGCTTTTGAAAACGGCACATTCTGTGAAAATACATTTGGATTTGTTCAATTAAAAATACCAAAAAGGCGATTTGCAAAACCCCAAATTGGCACAAAGGCAGCACAGTGGCCGAGTCGTCAGCACCGTTGTTGCATGGTGTCTGCATGTTCTGCGTGTTCTAGGTGTGCATGCCTGAATTTTCTCTTGGTTCTTGGGTTTCCTCCATCAGTCACAAAATATGTTTGCTAAGTTGGAGAGTCTGAGTTGGCCTTATGTAGGAGTGTGAATATGAATAGTTGTCTTGCATTTCTCTGCAGCAGAGTGGACATCAGAGGTTATTCAGAGAGAGCAGTTAAGCTCAAAATGATTAATTTATTAGCTTTTTTTAAAATTATTTTTCTTAAGACTTCTGAGTAAGGCAAATTTTTTTTGCACCTGTCTGCTGAACACATTGGAGTTTGACATCAAAAGGAACATCGATTATTTCTTGAATTTCTTCTTTAAACTTTTTTTTTTTTAAAGGTCCCTTTCTTTGTTGCTCTCAACTTGATTAGATATTTTTCTCTTAACTTCATGTCTTACTGTCACATAAAAAGTCTTAGAGACTGCATTGATGGGTTTCCGACAACAATTCGTCAGGACAAAGAGCCGGCCTTTGACTATCCCGGACTTATCCAGCCAGTTCATGGTGGATTTACTGGTCATTTTGTGTCACCATCATGTCATCCCATCCTCCTCTACTTTGACTTCATTCGTTGTGAACAACTGATGTTGATCTACTTGGTTGAGCATCTCCAAACCATTACACTTCTCGTTCTGCGCTTTGCAGTCAGTGTTGGGCTCTTTCACGTTTTATTTGGTTTTTGCCAAATTGCAGAATTTCTGATCTTTGTCTCTGATCTCTCTGACAGAGAAAACCGTCTCTGTTGACATTGTGGAGTCCATGGAGACTTCTGCCGGCATCTCAGAGTTTGCTCTCTGGGTGAACGTCCTCTGACTCCTACGCCTGTTCATGTTGACGGTTGTTTTGAATGTCCTTCCCTTGTAAACCGTTTCCGCTCTTCTTATCTTACCTCGGCGTTCACTCTCAGTTTAGCGGTCGGGAGCGCGGCAAACTAAATACCTGAGGTGCAAACAGAGCTGACCACCTCCTACATGACGAGCTGCCACGTTCTCATCGTTCATGCACAGCTTGTTCTACACGTACATGTGGCATTTTAGCCATTTCAAGTGGGGAGAACATTTTAGGGTGCCCTAACTTATTCCTGACTAAAAAAACAACCAAATGTTTAAATTACATTGTGCAGAAAAATGTTATCTGCATTTTGATGTTAAACATCTACATGTTCAACTGTGTTGGCCTAATTTTTATTATTTTTTTTACTTCTTTCCCTCAAATAAATCTTTTATTTGAGATTATTTGAGCTGTTTTTTTTTTTTTAACAGCTCAAACGTAACTAACCAGAAATGACAGCTGAAGTGCGGACTAGTTTCCTTCATGGTATTGTGACAGCACTGCTTGTTCCTTCACCCAGCTCTATTTTAGTCAGACTCTGCACCACATCCATGCACTATTTGGGACAAAATGCTCCGGTTCTGGATCCAAAGGAGCTATTTAAAGGTTCGCTGGGAGAACAAAAGCAGTCGCTAACAGATCCTGTGGCCAAACGCCGTCAGCGTCGAATGAAGCAGACTGGCTCCTTCCTTTGTTGCTGGCCGGTTTTCGTGCCGGTTTTGCAGACCGTTTTTAAGTGAAGACACATTAGATGTGCAAGTTGGTATTTATAGCAGCTTCTTAGAACAGAAACTTTCTGTAAGGGAGAAGGGTCACGGTGTGCGCTCGCCTCTGTGTACATGTGGTTTGTAACCAGATCACAGAGGACAGGAGGACAAAATTAAGACGACTCTGTCACCATGCTATTCATCACAATCGCACCCAATGAAAACTAGCCTCTATTTCTGCAGATAATACAAGGAATGTGGTAATAGTGAGGAGGAAATGTGTTACAAGGAGTAAAAAGGTGTTGTGGGGCATAAATTTATGCTGTAAAGTGGAGAATTCAATCTAATGCTGGTGAATGTGGTGCTGATGGATGTGAGACAGTCGTAAAACTGCTTGTGGTATGGAGTTTTAAAGGCTTAAAGGGTATTAAAGAAGGCTAAAATAGTACTATGAGGTCCTTGAAATGGTCTAAGTTGGCACTGAGAAATGTCGAGGGGCTCTTAAAGAGGTTTTCTCTGCCAGGTTGAAATACTTCTACTAAATTCAAAAGTCAAAACTAATGTGGGGCTAAGAGCTGGAAGTTAATAGGTTTCTAAAGTTGATTTTCAAGAAAACGAGGACGTTTGGAGGCTCATTGCAAAGTGGAGTTCGCTGTCGACTGACATGATTCCTGCTCTGTTGAGAATCGGCCTTCCGGGCCGCTACTGTGCTTGATAATTTAGAAAATGTTTTTCTTTAATAAGAATGTGCTTCTAGATAATTTACTCTGAACTTTTTTTAATGTCCAGCAGATTTTGTAATTAATAATCACAGCCGGAAAGTTAATTTAATATCCAAATTCCACTTTTACCCCACCTATTGTAACTTCTACATCTGTACTTCCTGAATAATTTCGGAATCGCATCAGCTTCATTTTCTCCAGATTTAAGAACAGTTTTGCGTTTATCAAGCCACTTTTTGTGGTTTGTTCATTTCTGGTATGATTTCATGCAAGAGTTTGTGGAGGCTCTCAACTGTACAACATTTGTTTGTATCATCTGCCAACAAAACAAACTTTTTTTTTACACTTTTGAGACCTTGCATGTATAATTTCTGTCGAGGATAAAAAGTTTTGGTCTTAAAACCGGCCCCTGGGGGACGCCACAAGTAACGTCCAAGCAGGACGACTGACGCACATTTTCACAAATTGCTGACGGCTACTTAATTAGCCGGGCTGGCACAAAACTCCACCTACAAAAATAGAAGCTCATCTGCATTTACTACCATGAATAATCTCATCTGATCCAGCCGGCCATCTGAAGTAATTGAGTGACAGGCTGTGTGTTTTATTACAACATTGTGTTGACTCATGTTTTTCTGAACCAAACGATTGTTATCGTAAGCGCAGACGATGACTCACTGATCTGCTGTATGAGGACAAACGATGAACACAACAGCTTTGCACACTCTAAATCCAGAGACGCTCCTCTTTCATCTGAACACGCGCTAGGAAAAAATATCAAACAAACTCGTTCCATCAGCTCAATTAAATCGCCCTTAAAAATTGTTGTGTTGCTACTTATTAATCGTCACGGATCATAACTTAAAACGGGGTACAAGTCCGTGATGGTAGGTATGCACTGTGAGAATTTAAGTTTGTGCTTTGATCAAACAAATTAAAATAAAACTGGGAGTAATAGTGTTAATTTTTGAAGTTTATAATTGCTCTTTAATTATTCTTTATGACCTACATTGCACTCAGTACGCTTTAAAGGACTGTGGTTGGCAAAGTTATTAGAAATAATAGAGATAATCATTGGAAAATAATGGCTTTTTGTTATTCAGAAGACATTGCAGGTAATTATCAGTTTATTATCACAGCATCTGAATAGTGTTGAACTGTAATTCACTTTTTATGGCTTTCATAAAATTTGATACGATAAACACCAGGTGCTGAAGGAAGTTGTTCGATTTTGAATGATCACGGTTATGATGATGATTTTGATGACAATTATTACTATTATTGCAATTTTATTTGCATTTTTCAGCATTTTACTCACATCTACTGATCTGTTTTTCACTGACATCGATGAAAGTTTAATGCCTCACGTTCCCAATTGGATGACTTGTATACAAGGAAAGGTAAATCAGTCAATAAATAAAATGAATCAATTTCAGCTTGCTCAGATTTAGACTTTGATTATTTCTGATGGTTTAAATATTCCCTCTGATCTTGCCAAATGGCCAAATGCAAAGAGTCAGAGCTACGGTCTTTGATGGAAGTTAAAAAGGTTTCTGACAGCGACGGTACCGAACGCAGTTTTAATTTGTAATATGTAATGTTGTAATTTTATCATGGCAAACATTTAAAGAGATACAACCAGTAAATTGTTTTAGCCCTTATTGAGGTCATGCAATGGTATTTCCAAGTTAGTTATATTTCACAGCATTTATTTCTTTTGTAGATTGTCCGAGGATTAAAATTAAAATTTTTAAAAAGACTTTTGTAAAGGTAAATAGGTCAATTGTCTTATAATTTTGATTAATATATATATATATATACATATATATAATAAGCAGAAAAAGATGGCCATTTTTTGTTTAATGTGTTTAAAATTTGATTTGACATGTTTACCTAAGTTGGAGGATTGTAGCTAATGAATCCAAAATTCAATATTTATATTCCTCCTCCTCCCACTCAGTGTCAGGACTGATTCAGTTTTCCTCCGTGTCTCTACCCACGCCCCGTTGTTATGAAAGATTTCTCTGCAGGGCTTCTACAAGCTGTGATTGTAGCAAATAGAAGAAGCACACTTATCTCTTATCGGCTTCATGCTCCTCAATGCACTCTGTATGTAACACCTACTCACATTAGGATTCGCACTTCAGCTTCTGCTCCATATTTTGCTCAGGTAGTCAGCCACTCCTTTAAGTGCAACAAAAATACCACATGGCAGACGCATGTACAGGCTGAGACTTCAAAGATGAGCCTGAAACATCACTGTTGGGTCAATCGCTTCCTCCGAACAGAGCAATTCCAGCAGTTTTGATGTGCTCGGATGTCCAGAATGTTATCAAACTGCACAAAAAGATCTTCAAGTCGGAGTCCAGACCTCAAGATCAATGTGTGTGTTTAAAGTAAAGGAAGGTTTGATTTGTCAGAAAAGTTGGCGCTTGGATTCAGGCTTGACTTCACACCTGAATTTAGCACATTCGACTTGGAAGCCACAAAACCATTGGGATTCACGAATTGTTAAGGTATTACTGGCAAGCTGACTCTAAAAATAGAGGAACATCCTGGCTAATGTGCAATACAGCAATACTGCTGTATGTGCAGCACTAGTTTAATGAGACACAAACCAGCAGAAGGGCTGTTAAATAGTCAGTATACCAGCCACTTTCCCCTCATTTTCTGTCCTGGGATACCAAACTGATTCCTGCCCTCTAACTTTCCTGGCTGGAATTCCAATTTCAAGGAGTTTCCTTGTCTAATGTAGAGTTAGAATCGCTGTAATAAATAGCTCCTAAAAATTGCGCTATGAATGGAAACCAGCCAAAGACCGATGTATGGGCACTGGGACAGATTCACCTGTCGAATGAGAAAGATGTACTGGGACTGTAAATGACTCTTCAAATGACGGATGACGGTCGCTCAGTGGGTCGAGTAATCCTCCTGAAATCTAAAATCTATCATTTGATTCCAGCTTCCTGCTGCCACATGTCAATGTGCCCCTGAGCAAGGCACGTAACCCCAAGTAGCTCACCAATCTGGGTATGTGTAAATATGACTGCGACTGAATGAATGCGGATCTGGTGTAGAGCGCGTTGAGTGGTCAGTATAAATATGAAAGGGCTATTTAAATTCACTCCGTTCATCCTCTTCAAAATACCTGGCACTTAAATGGTACAGCTTTGGTTTAAGTATTTGGAATCGGACCTGGCAGTAAATCAGTTTGGAGGTAGATGTAAAAAAGAAAAACAAAAACAAACTGACAGCCTCGTCGGTAGCTACATCCAACACATTCTCGATTCCAGGCAGATGGGTTAATTACCCAATCAAGAGCATGTGTGCAGAACGAAGGGCAACAAACGGGCTGAAGAGCACAACTGAGAAAATTCACCGAAAACAAAGAAAAACCCCAACAAAAATTCGATAGAGAATACTGCTCTTTTGTTGAGGGAAAAATCTTGGAACTTTTTGGGCATTTCCTCAGGTCAACTTTTCCATGAATAAAACAAGCTGCAAAATGCATTGTACTCAGAAAATATGTTAAATATTTTTATTTTAAAACCTCTGCTTCAACATCTTTGTCTCCAGGAAGTGGGAGCGGTGGAGTGGGCGGGGCGTTGCCGGGTCTAATTGGCGCCACCGGTCCCTCGGTGATGATGAAACCATTCCTGCCGTTTCCCATGGAGACGACGTCGCCCGTCGGACTCTTCCCAAACTTCAACACGGTGCACGAACGCAGATTCTGATGTCGCAGCTGTCCAGTCTGACTGAGATAAAAGGAGCTGTCATCAGATAATCCTCTGCAGCTGTTGACCTCTGACCTCTATTTGTTTTGGAGCAGATGGATCCGGTGCAGAAGGCTGTCATCAATCACACCTTTGGTGTTACCATGGTGCCCAAGAAGAAACAGGTCATCTCTTGCAGCGTTTGCCAACTGAGGTTCAACTCTGACGTGAGTTTGTTTGGTGTGTGACGGTCGTCTGCATGTTTGCTTTGCAAAAGTGTTACTGCATTGAACAAGTGTATCCTAACCCTAACCCTAACCCTCAGGACAACTGTGTGATTTTAGAGTCTTTTGTTTCACAAACGAGACAAGTTTGGTCTGATTTAACTTCTGACAGGAAGGCAAAAAAAACCAAAAAAAACTGCCTCTGTGTATGTAAACTTCTGGTTTCGACTGTGTATTTGGACATTTATTTTAAAACGCGCTCGAGAAATGAACGTACCGCAGAAGAAGCGCTCCTCTGTGCTTGTTTCAAGACGCTTCCTGTGCGTATAATCAGGTGTAAGCGGCACTCCTCTGCACTGTATCAACGCAGCACTGTGTAAATGACACTGAGCGATTTCATGACTGCTGAGAGCTTAATGAGCTGCCTCATTACCGACACGTCCGTCAAACATGACTAATCCACGAGCCGGTAAAATTATTCATGAGCGAACATGAATAGAGGAATTACTGCTGATAAGGAGGGAGTAAACAAGGAGCATTAACTCATTCTAACGAGTCGAGTAACAAGCTGGACCGGCCATGGAGGCATCAAGAGTCGCGTCGTAGTGAGGAACACGTCACGCCACCTGCAGACAGGAAAAACTCTATTAAAACAACCCGACACTTTCGGAAAAGTGGTCACCTGGAGAGTTTTGATTGTCCCGTTTCCTGTCACTTAAAGTCACATAAAGTAGTGCATAATTATGAAGAGGAAGATTAATGGTTCACCCAATTTTCACCTCAGCAGTGTGACGTGCGCGCTTATCTTTTCCCTCTCAAATAAAGTTCACTGCAGCCAAATGACAAGGAGCACAACGGACACGGCTGAGAGAAAGTTGTGAACCAAAGGAGTTTTTCTGTTTCATGAACGTTTATGATTGTCGCCATGAAGCAAATAATGACGCTTGTAATGCAAAGGTGCGTTAAAAGTGTCAACTTTGTATTAAAAGTGTCATTATTTACCGAATGACACTTCAGGACGACAGTCGTGGACGTTCATGAAGACTCCTTCATGTTCATAACGGCTGTTATGTCACGTTTATGACGTGACGTAACAATGACATTAAACCCCTTTAAACAAAGAGTCACCAAGAGCTCGAGTTAAATGGTGGTTAGAGGGCTTTATTTGGTCCATGTGACCAAATAAAATGAGCTACACCACATTTATGAATATTCATCCACTATTCACACACTGATAGTCGTGAGCTACATTGTAGCCACAACTGGTGTGGAGTCGACGGCCAGACAGGAACCACTGGTCCCTCTGACCACCACCAGAAGGCACAACGACCGAGACGGACAGCAGCGGGGTTCGCCGCCGTTAGATGAGAACAAAAGCAAACCTTCTTAATGTTTTGTTTCTATATTTGTGCCGTAAGATGCAGAAAGCCTGTTTTTGCTGACAAAGAGCATGTGCCTTGAACAGGTCGGAGATTAGAGACTCTAAACTAGATCTGATGGCCCAGTGTTGACGCTGCTTTTGGTAGAGCCCTACAAACCTCACCCGAAGCCTCTGCTTCCAGGAGATGGGCTTGGTTTTTGTTTGCGTATTATAACGGGGATAATGCTTTGAGAGCGCCAGTATCCTCGGTAAGCCTTATTTAGTGCTGTGCCTGAAATCTTCCAGCTCCTTTGATCCCATTGCTAATGTGCTTCTCATGCTACACCTGCCCTGCAGACCCAGTTAGAGTCCCAGTTACACAGCAAAGGCAGCTAAAATGTGGATTCATTGTACTGGCTGGGGTATGTGGTTGGATGCCATTAATAAGAACTAAATTAATTATCCGGGTTGTCCTTGTGTTCCTGAGATTTATGGCTTGAGCTTTGCTCCTGCTGCACAAATAACCTTCTCTGTGTGGAGACTTGACCCTCTGGACTGAGGTCACACATTAACACATTTAAAATGTGCACTAAAGCAAACACAGCAAAGTAACATGGGACATTTAAAGAATTAGCAGTCTTTTCTTTTTTCTACCTGTGTGTGTGCGCCCTCTACTGTCTAATTAGAAAGAATGCAAAACCTCGGGGTTCGATGTAAGCAACGGCAGAAAAGAGATGCATAATGTCAAAGAAAAAATCCTTAAAGGTCATGTGTCATCGTTTTTTAACTTCTCCTTCGTCCAGGCTTTGGCTGAAGGACAAGTTTTTTACTGTCCAAGCAATTGTTTATTTTCATATCCAAAGATGAGACATATAAGTGTAAAATGTAAACGTAAAAAAGGATCAGCACAATGCGACGCCTTATCTGGACCGTAACAGCATTTCACACAATAACTGCTCGTTACAAAAGCGGTAAAAGCTGCTTGAACGTGGGCTCATATGACAAGGATTCACCGGTTAACTTGTCCGATGAAGAGGAGGAAGTCAGGAAAAAATGTTGTCCGGGAGCGGTAGTTTGGCGACCTAGCAAACCGGCACCCTGCCTGAAAATTTAAAAGCACCAAAAGAGCCTGAAAGTTCTGTCGTTAAAAAAATAAAATAAAATACAAACAAACAGAAGAGCAGTGAGTGGAAACAGCTGAAAGTCTCATCATTCTATTATATATTCACCCTACTGAAACTCTATAAATCCATCAGCAGTTCATTTTCTGACTAATTGTGTGTGGCTCTCGAATCATTCCTTTTGAGCTGAGATATTAGAACATGATTTAAAATGCTAATTTACAATTAGATTGCAGCTGTCGTTAAATATCCGTAATTTTTCTCTTAATTGAAGGACTCTTTGTGGTTTAAAACCATGCCGAGCGTAGTCACTTTTCGTTTCCATTGCTTTTATATTTATGGGGCAAAAATGTTTCCTACATAAAGGGTGAAAACGAAGAGAAATCTGTCCCTCTCAATTATTTTCACATTTTTGACAGAAATTTCTGGAAAGGGAACGCTTGTGGTGGTTCTGTGTCTGACAAGAAGCCAAACATTCATTCCATGTTACAAAATGGATTTTCCTTTCGTCAACAAAACAATCTTTTCTTTGTCGTAGCGACAATATGTCTCAATCTTTTAACAGAAAATCTGTTTTTTTTAACCTGCTTTTCTTTACAAACAATGGAGAAACTGCTGTTCGTCATTCAGTTTTGCCCAAGCATCTCAAATCTGTAGGTTTCTTGGACTTTCAGCAGACTTGAATAAACCTGAGAAGCACAATGTTATGCTATTAAGTCAAGAAAAAAATTGGTTAATACTAACAGCACTCCATCTCCGCTTGTCTTAGTTCAGGGCAGAGACAGCAAGACGACAACGTTTCACAAAATGCGACATCCTCCAGTCCAATTCATCACTTTAAAGTGACGTCAATTAGACGTGACATGTGAAGCAGCTGTCACAACGATCATACTATTAGAACTGACTGCTGTCTTTATTTATTTATCTTTTTTGTTCGGGCATGGTCAAATGCATTCAGAAGAAGAAATTTATTCAAATTTATTTATCTACAAATATTTATGACCGGGGATTGAATGTCAAAAGCTCTTCCACAATGGAAGACTTAATATTACTCATATCTCCTGCAGCTCTCTCTCTCTCTCTCTCTCTCTCTCCCTCCCTCCTCCGCCATCTTTTCTTACTTTTTAGGAAGATTTTAGTGGGACGTATTTCTGGGTCATGGGGAGGTGGACAGAGAAAATGTGGAGGCAGAAACTCCTTAAAATGAAATAGATCATGTGGTGAATAAGGAATCACACAGTGCCAAATCTGCTTATTTTTAAGTAAGAAAACACAAATTATGCTCAGTAACCAAATGGAAGATTGTAGCAACAAGGTGTCCTCCCCCAGAAAAACATGAATTCAATTTTACAGCACATTTCAGCAGCAAAAAAAAAAAAAAAAAGGCCTTAGTGGACAGAAAGGTCCTAAAGTCTATTCAAATATATAATAAATCTGTTTATTTATTCAAAATATATGTATATATACTCCCACAGACATAGAAGCCGAGGAATAACATGGCCTCTGCTCTGAAACTGTCTGGCTGTTTGCTCTGTGAAAGTAAACGAGTGCAAATGAAATCGAGACACGGAGAAGAGAGAGACGAGAAGCAGGAGTGAGAGCAGAGCAACAGGAGGGAAAACGAGTCAAAGCAGAAATAAATCTGAGCTCTTGTTGTTTGTACGTTTTCAGTCGCAGGCGGAAGCTCATTATAGGGGCAGCCGTCATGCCAAGAAGCTGAAGTCTCAGGAGAACAAGGCCAAAGCCAAGCTGTCAGTCACACCGGAGACCAACGGGAACAGCTGCGGTCCTGCTGGTCCGGCCCATCCGCTCCCTGCTAACAGCGGCAACGGTCAGGGCACAGGCGGCGTTCATCCCCCAGACAGATCCCCGATCTGAACGCTCAGACTTTTCATTTGACTTGGACTCTTCCTCCCTGTCATCCTCTCTGCAGAACTGTTCTCCATCCCCCCAGACGCCCTGTCCTCCGTTAAGCCGTGCCTCCCGTCCTCCACCTCCCCTCTTTCCTCGTCTCCCTCCGTTAGCAGAGCTGGCAGCGAGCCTCCGTCGTCCAGCCCGCCCTCCGCCCTTCCAGCCCCCGGCCTCTCTTCGTCTTCCTCGTCCTCCTCCTCCTCTTCAGGTTCTTGCCCCCCGTCTTCGGTCGCCCCGCAGAGCACCTCCTCATCCTCCCAGGACGCTCCTCTCTCGGCGGAGTCCGAGGAGGAGAAGGCGAAGAAGCTCCTGTACTGCTCTCTGTGTAAAGTGGCCGTCAACTCTCTGTCTCAGCTGGAGGCTCACAATGCAGGTAAGGACAAGAATGGATGAAAATGTAACTATGCGTGTTTGGTTTCACTTTGGAGTAAAGATGAGTCACCTGGGTGAATATTTCTCTCCGTAGCCTTTTTCCACGTTCATTGACACACACTTTAAACACAAAATCCAACAATGTGAGTGCAAATTTTTTAGTGAAGCCTTTGAGTAGTTATCGTCTCACCTTTACGCTTGTCTGACACGTACTTCAGGGACCGCCTCCACTTGCTTTGACCATTTAAAGACAGGAAGAATTTTGGATTGATGTCCGGACTTTGACTGGGACATTCTAAAATATGATTCCAGTATGCTGGACTTCAAAATACCGTTGTCGGTTTAAAAATCATTGAATCGCTTAGCACCACAATACATTAGAGATCTGCTGCTGTTGAACCATAATAAATAAAACATTATGATGTTTAACGGCACTTGGTTAAATGTAATGTTTAATCTGTTGATGTGTGGTCTATGCCTTTAAAAACCGCTGAGAACAGGAAGAGTATCTAAAACTGCCATGTTGACTAAATTTTTAAAAAAAATTTTTCTCTAATTTTGCCCCGACCCGGAGGTGGAGACGCTCTGAGACTCTTCTACCTTCGAGTCTTTTTGACTCGGTGTTTTGTGCCTCATGTGATGTTTTTTTTTTTTTTTTTTTTTTTTTTTTTTAATGCATCTCAGGTTCAAAGCACAAAACGATGCTGGAGGCGCGCAGCGGCGCGGGGCCGATCAAAGCTTACCCCCGACCAGGGGCCAAACTGAAGAACGGCAGCAGCTCGGCCCTGAAGGGCTCCGGCCTGCAGAACAAAACCTTCCACTGCCAGATCTGTGACGTCCACGTCAACTCAGAGATCCAACTCAAACAGGTGAACCAAAGTGTAATGCCTCTTGATCTCTGGTATTTACTTATGTTATTGGACAAATACTTCGCTTTGCCAATTTGCTCCCCCACATCCTTTCCTCATCTTCTCATTTCTCCCCAACCTACATCCCTTTTTTTGCACCTCCAGTGCTTACTCTTGGCTGTTTCTGATTAATTATGGAGGCAATAAAGCATACAATACTGCATATAACTTCCAGTTTTCCTGACATTGTTTCTGTTTAGTATTTTTGCCAAACAAAACCTTTGCAGACCATTAACACGAATCTCCTTCAGAAGTGCCTGCTGATGCTTTATTGATACAACTGGCGGCACTAGCATCTCTTTGCCACCATCTAGTGGTCAGAGTGAGAACTGTACCCATTTAGTTTGTGGGTGAAATGCTTTGGAGGAGGATGAATTGGACAGGAACCAATGTAGAAATCCAATTTCAAACGAAATCTAGAGAAATTGTTTCAACACTGTTGCAGAAGATTGCGTCTGTTGCTGATATTTATCATATTTAGATTGATGCGCATCTTACATGTAAAGACGTTTCATTCACTGTATGCAAAAACAATCCGTTTATTTGAAAAGTTGTACATAAATTACAGGCAGTAGGTCTCCAGATGTGTTTTAAATTTGAAATCTAGAACGTTTTTTTTTTTTCCCCCACCAGGAGGAAGAACCCCACGTTCTTCCTCCTGAGCCAACTAAAATAAGCCGGCGTTACCTCTTGCTCTCAGATACCGGCCCTTTAAGAAATATCACTGCAGCACCATCAGCTATTTGCAGATTATGGGTTGCTGCAAATCGACGGATGATTAGCGTGAGACGGCGAAAAAGGCTAACGTCTGATTTGTTCATGTTGTTGACGTTGCAGCACATCTCCAGCAGAAGACACAAGGACAGGGTGGCGGGAAAACCCAGCAAGCCAAAATACAGCCCTTACAACAAGCAGCAGCGCGACTCGCTCACTGTGAGTGTCTCCTTCCGGCTTTCTGCTCAACTTACAGTGGAGAAATTCACCAGCAGGACAGAAAGACACAAACTACCTCAAGAACATTTGCTTAACGTTGTCTTCATGTTTTCTTTTTTCCCTTGTGCCTTTTCTCCTTGTTGTCTGCGTGTTTCGTCTTTCATTCGCTCTGCTCCTGACCTTTCTGTCTCTGATTCTTTATTTTTCGAATCTAAACTAATTTTTTTTCCTTTCATCTTCTCTCCACTGCTCATTTCCCATATTCTTCTGTCTTGCTTGTTCTTCCTTCTTCTGTTCCCTCTTTGATTTTCCTTGTCGTTTTATTTAATCTTATTTCATTTTACTCGTGCCGTCTTTTCTTATTCCACTTTATTTTCCACCATTTTCTTGTCTTTATTTTTTTTTTTTGCCTCGCTGTTTTGGCCGCTTTCTCATTTCATCATTTCATTTCCCCTTTATTTTCTTATCTCATTTTTTTTTTTTTTTTTTTTTATTTCACCTACTGGATTTGATCGTTTTCCTTTTCCTCTCTTCCTCTGTTATCACTCGTCTCCTTGTCTCCTCAGAAGGAGCTGGCGAAGCCTTCTCTACCTCCTTCCTTCCTTTCCTCTCCTTTCACTTCCACTTCCTCTCCCCTCCCTCCCTCCATTTCCCTTCCTCCTGCCTCCATCTCCTCCTCCCCCCTCCTCTCGCACGCCTCCTCACCCCTGACCCCCGCCATCTCCCTCCACCCTCGCCCTCCGTCGTCGTCGTCCCTCTTCACCGCCTCCTTCCTGCGTCCCGCTCCCGGACCCATCAGAACCAACCAAGGATCGATTCTCTTCGCGCCCTACTGATGTCCGCGGGAGCGCCGGGGAGTCGAGCCCACAACCTTTGACCCCGAGCCCGCTGTGCGCTGGAGCTTCAGCTGCTGCTGCAGCTTTCTTACTTGACTGATTCTTCCTACAGAGACATGAAGGGGATGGAGACGTCCTGCTTTCTTATCAAAGACGCTCTGGTTCCATCCAGCACCTCCAGACATGGAGGGGAGAGACTGCCGTTGCGTTCACTGACCCGCTGAAGTCGACCTGAGCAGAACCAGTGGCGAGCAAAGCTCCCAGACGTACTGGGGATCAGGATAAATGTATGCAGTTGTGGAATATTCATGAAGATCCATTCAGCATCGTATAGAAAGCAATAAGAGTGACAGGAAATGGGTTCAAGACTGGAAAAAAAACAAAAAGGCTGCAGCTCATTTCTTAAGTCATTGTGGTGTTCCACACCCGGTGCCCATTTAACAAAAATATTAAACATTTTTATTTTATTTTTACTGGATTAGACTTTTTGAAAAGCTTCATTTTTTCCCCCTCAGTCATTTGATGCATCAATTCGAAGGATTCCAACTAGTTTCCGTGTACAAAACATGAACTGAAAGCATGCAGCTTGAGGGATTGCTTTTGCTTTGTATTGGCAAAATCAGACAAATATTGGAGGCATATAGTTGGATTGCTAAATGTGGATCCTCTTTCCGTTTCTTTTTTTCCATTTGATTTAAAACGTCTACCTCGATGAAAGACCTAGGAGAATATATTTGTTTTTGTGAAGTTGTCCTTAAACGGAAAATCGAAATTTGTCAAAGTGACAAAACAAGAAAAACCAAAATGAGCAGAAATCGGTACTGGCCGGGAGAAGAGTGATCGGTGCAGCTCTAGATTTAATCCAGATGTCAGAAAGGGGGTGAAAACATTGCATGTTGTTTAGCAGGCTGATAATCTGCCTCCTCTTACACGGTAAAAAAGCAGAGGATGTAGGAACTGTCCTTCCTCCCACTGTAGAAGCAAACCAGCACTAACAAGATGTCACAAAACAAAAAAACACACACAAAAAAGACGACTGCTGTCTTCTCATGCCTCAGATGTGGCTTCATATATATATATAAATCTAAAACTGAAATATTAGTTTTTTTATCATGGTAAAAATTTAATGTTTATTTATATAAAAAAGCCCCACATAAAAAATTTAAAAAAGACTTGTATCTCTAAAATTAAACTATTAATTATTAGCTCTCATATAGCGTATTGATTGGAAACGTTCTAATTTATAACAGCTGGAAATGTGAATGTGTCTTCTCGGTATGTCAGAGAAAATCAGTTCCTATTGGTTTAAATATCAAACTGTCTTCTCACTTCATCATTACATTGTTTTAAATCTTTCATAAAAACCTAAGCAAGAGACAAAAAAAGACTTTTTCTTTTGCCTTCATGATGATGAAAATGTCCATTGTTTCAGAAAATCGAGTTAAACTAAAATTTATAGAAACGGATAAAAATAATGCATCGGTAACCATCCTTCTTCTTCTTCTTCTTCTTTGTCCTAAAAAAGCTTTGTTGTCAAAAAGGTGCACTTAACCAACATACAGAGGAAATGCATCTATTTGTCTCATTTCTAAACTAATTTCAAATTATCTGAGCAGAAAGTCTGAAGTGACAAATGAACCAGTGGGAATATTTTTTTTTCTGCGGTTTCAAATCCTTCACCATGTTTCTTCCTCCTGGACGACTTGAAGCATCCCTGTCTTCCAGTGTTGACCTGACAGGTAGAAAGACGTGTGTGTGGGTGTGTGTGTGTGTGCGTGTGTGCGTGTGTGTGTGCGTGTGTGTTTATCTATGCACCCTGTGTGACTCTCATCCATATGATGGGCGTATTCAAGAAGGCGCCCAGCCAGGCCGTCTGAAAATGAAACTCGCGTCCGTCATCTGCCTCCTCCGTCCGACGACGTCGCCATAACGCAACATACATACGAGCTGCCGCTTTTTCTACTCTCCTTCGCCTTCATCATCATCAGCAGCAGCACTGGGATCCGCAGGGGGGCCGGATACTGGAACCAGGTTCCAAAACTGGTGTGAGGTTAGTAGAGATGCACTGGCGGAGCTGATGATGTTTGTTTATGTGTGATTTCAAACAAAGCTGACATCATTATTTTCTATTTTCTTCCAAAAATAAAAGTTTATCTCAATAAAAGGCACTGGAAAAATAACGTATAGTTACATGAGAGTTGTAAGAGGAGATCAGGACGAACCGCGTTTCGTTGCACAGCTCTGACGCAGGTTTTCAGTCCTACTTCAGATGTCATTCATACGCTGCTGTGCAAAATGTCCTGAACCGGAAGGACGAAGCTGCAGACAGAGACAGAGAACACATGCTGTAAAATATGCATCAAACAGATTTTAGCTTTGAATTTATTCTTCAAATGTATTTTAAAAGATCCTATTTGCAGACTTATTGACTTCTCTCTGTGTACAGTATTTATTTCCTTTGGACTTGTTTTTTTAACGCGAAATTATGAAATGGAAGATATGCAAATGTACAATTTGTCAAGTGTCACTCGTCTTTCTGTAAATTTTTTGTTTTCATTAAAAATAAGTGAGCAGCATTCAAAGATCGTGTTTGTTTAATGATCGCTCAGAATCAAAAGGCTGTTTTTAGAAGCCAAAAAAAAAAAAAAAAAAAAAGGGAGAGATGTGGGGGGGGTGAAATGTTTCTTTTTTTTTTTTTTTAGATCTGGTGTTTAAAAAGAAACAAAACTGGAGTCAAGTTTGAATTTTACGCTGATGATCTCTAATCCACACAATGCGTCCAGTTATTCCGGCCTGATTTTGGTGCGTTTGTATTTCCCTTGAGGGAAAAACTCGAGGCGCACAAGTTTTCCTGCAGCTGCATTAAGTGTGGCAGAAAGATAAGCAAAACTTTATATTTGAATATGCCTGGGAGAAAAAGCTACTCCCTGTCGTTTTCTTAATCGACAAAGTAGCGCTTTCTCTGAATCGGCCCGTTGTACCGACATGTTTCACTCTTGACCTTGGGAGGACAACAACGCCGGCCCTGATAGGAAGCTGCTCTCTCCTCTTCTCCCACTTCTTGTAATTCAGAATATGCAGCCTGACCTTGTGAAGAGAAAATAAACACGAGTCATTTACTTTGCATTGCTACCTGCTCATATTTTCCTACCTTTTAAACTAAATGAAACAAATCTAGACTGAAATGTAATCAAACAGAATATGACTTAAGGTGCGAGTGTTTTGCACACTGTGCAGAAAGCTGCTAGGAGCAGGAAAACCTGAGCAGACTGCTCCTGTTCAGGACAGACCCAGAGAAACTGGACTGAGCTGGACATTTTGTTGAACTGGCTTGATAATTTACCGCACTCTAAGCAACTCGTGCTTTGTGTTATATAATAAGTCCAGTTAAACTATGACCACGTCACGTTAAGAGTCAAACCTGACGAACACGTCATTCATTCAGGCTTCAGACCAGCAATGACTGATCCGAGATTAGAGATCAAGACAAAAAACAAGTTCAGTTAGAAGTCAGATCAAAGCAGAAATGTAATGATTGCCTTGCGGTTGGTTCATATTGTTTGTATTGTAATTTCACTAGTGATCGCCTGAATGTAAATGGTATAATTCTCAGACGTGTGGAGGAAGGTGAGCTTGTCAGATTTTTGGCCAACATGTAAAACACTGAGTGTCGAGCGAAAACGCTGCATCCTGAACACACCATCCCAGTGGTGAAGCATGGTGGTGGCGGCATCATGCTGGATTGAGTTTTTTTGTTTTTTTTCCAGAGGAACTCAGAAGCTTGTCAAAGTTTATATATATATATATATTTTTTTTTTTTTTTTTGCATGGATATTAGAACATGAGCTGATGGACGCAGATAAAGTCAAGCAAGTCATTCGACATCACTGCTCTAAACAGCATCTCAAGCCAACCTGGCATCAGCTGATTGCTTCAAACTGGTCAGAAAGTATCTCCTCTTTTCCCTCCTTCTCTGATAAAATTCAGCTTTCATAAACAACTCGTTTGAAATGTGTTTTTTTTTTGTTTTTTTCCCCCATTTTCGTCATTTCAAATGTTCCTCAGGTTAAACGAAGATACGTTTGGTTACAAAGTCACTGCTGTCCCTTTTGTTGTTCTGGAGGACCCTGGGATAAAACTTTGAACTTTTTCAGACACGGTTTCTGTTGAGCTGCGGCGACGCTGTGGTTTGAGGGTGAACTCATACTTTTTAAAGCGAGGCGGATGTGAGGGGCTGGATGAGAGGAGGAGTTTTTCTCTCACTTGTTGGAATAAAGGCGACGCGGAGCAGCACGGAGACACTGCAGCAACCAGAGCGCAGATGTAAGACTCGTGTGCTTGATATTGTAGACGTAGTACATTATGGGAAAATTGCGTGCAAGTAGCTAAAGTCCAGACAGAGTGCCTCCCTGACCCCTGCATCATAGCCAGTAGAGGAAACAGAATCCCGGGTTCGTTTTGGGGGCTTAAATTAGGAAGATGCAGGATTACGAGGAGTCCGTCTTGTTTCTGGGGAGCTGGGGCCCGTTCCAGAGGAGAATCTTCTTTGTTCTTTGCCTCACCTGCGTTCCCTGTGGATACAACATCCTGTCTGTCATCTTCCTGCTGGCCAGCCCCCCACACCACTGTGACATCCCTGCCCACAGTAACCTGAGCCAGGAGTGGATCCAGGCCAGCATCCCAGCAGAGGTATTCTGAATCCGAGCCAGTGAATGCGTTCACTTTGGCAAAGCATTCCAGCCATTACAGGATGTGGAAGTTTATCTTTATTGTTTGTGATGCTATGTAAGTAAATTGCTCGCATCTGTTCAGGTGTGAATAGCGAACTAAGCTGCTATCCTCCATTTGTTTTAACTGTTCGCCCTCGCGTGACCTTTACTATCAGTTTGCATCGTAATATATTGTTGCACGGGGCAAAAAGCCTGGAGCAGTTAAAGATTATGCTCGGTGCGACAAATGGCAGAGGAATGAGAAATGCAGCAGCTACTGGGCACACAAAGAGTCACGTTTTTATTCAGGAGCAGCAGAGGCCGAAAGTAGCGCTTTAGAAGAGGTTGGAGGAATCAGACGATTGGGTCGCAACAACTACATAAATTCATTAATCATCTAATCTTTTACGTAAGTAGAAGATTTAAAAAAAAAATTTTTATGTGAATTAACACAAACTCAAGATTTTGATTTAATGAGATTTTTCATATTCTTTAAAGTGCAAAATCAGCATCTGAGCGAAGCAATGAAATTGCAAACTTCAACTTATTTATTTTAGGATAAATAAAAATCACTCCAGATTCTAAAATTATCCTAAACATTCATTTGATTTCTATCTCATGAAATCTCTGGGCGAGAGACGAGGTACGGACTGGACAAGCTGCCTGTCCGTCACAGGGACGCACAGAGACACAGAGGAGAAATAACCATGCACACACACACACACACACACGCACACACACACACATACCTAATGACAATTTATAGCAGTGTGTTTCAGCCACACTGCCCTGAATGTTTCAATGTTTCCCTGATTGCAATTGATAGCCGATTAACTAATCAACCCAAAAAATGTGTTTCAGGAGTTGGATGACATTCCAGAGAGTTTACTATGCTAATTTGTTACAGTATGAAAATAAAACAGTAAAATAATTTGATGTAATTCGCAATCTTTTCAGTTTCACTTGCTGAGTGAAAAGGTTTAGTTGTGTTGACGCACAATCGCCACCAGCGTTCGGGTGATGGCATTTGTCTTTTCTGCTCGGTCTGCTTAGCTCACACGTCGCTGGTCTTTGAGAACATAAAGCTACTTCCTCTCGTTGTTGTGTGTTTAACAACAGGAACGCTTTCTCCAAAATGCACACTTAATAGCAGCTATTATTTATGAACGAGAAATAAAAACAAACAAGCAATAGTAGAGAAGATGTAATAGTGGTCGTCAAATATGTTAAGACAAATGTTGAGAGTGTATTTTCCACATGATGAACTCTGACACCTTGTCTAAAACAAGGTGCCCATGCTTTGCACAGATTAGATGATTTCTAAAATGTAGAAAAATCATATTGTATTTAACTACAACGGTGCACACAAACACTCAGTGAAGGCATTTTAGGAGCGCTGTGTTACATTAGGATGCGCAGATTTGTAGATCCACTCAAAGCGTGTACTGTCAGACATAAAGTACACAAACGCGAATAATTCGGTGGAAGGTTTCATCGTCGATTCAGATCCCGTTCCTGACCTGATGCGGTCTGCTCTGCAGCAGGAAAAATACGTTGTGGAGCTGCAGCTGCATTGTTTCCTGCTCAGCAGGTGGCCGGGCAGCCGGAGAGAAGCAGCTGCAGCCGGTACGAGCTGGACCTGGTTAGGAACCTGTCTGCGATGGGAGCCAGTCCAAACTGGTTGCAGAACCAGTCGGCGTCGGGATCGAGGCCAGAGGTTCTTCTGTCACAGCTGAAGCGGGAGGCCTGTAGAGATGGATGGACCTACAGCACGGAGCACTTCCAGTCCACTGTGGTCACGGAGGTATCATCGCTCTCCTTTTGTAATAAAAAAAGCAGCGTGGAGTTGATGGTCATTTCAGTATGGCAGTAACACACCGTAACTCACGCCTCAGCTGGCTCTTCCTGTTCAGACTCAGTCCTTCTGAACTGCTTCTTACTCATAACTCACTGCAAGGTCGTGACCTTTCCCCACAGTCGTTGACTGCATTTTGAGCATAACAGAATCATTTCAACACGCCTCATTGTTTAGAAAGGAAAAAAAAAACAAACCTTTTTCTCTGAGCTTTTTACAACGCGTGACAATTTTGAAACATCTGAAACCGACAGCTTGACACAAAAGTCAGAGGTGGATAGAAAGATTGACGAAGCTTCATTAAGAAGTTAAATGTTTGCTTCGTGTTTTCCTCCCAGTTCGACCTGGTGTGCAGCGAACAGTGGAAGCAGCCTCTGACCTCTCTCGTCTACTTTCTGGGTGGACTGTCTGGATGCTTCGTCTCCGGACTAATCTCTGACCGGTGACTCTCCGTCTCTTCATTTAATGTTTGCAAAATGACGCATCTCCACGTCCCCATAAAGCATAAATGATTCACAAATTGGAATCATTTCCAAGCAGTTGGATGATAGAATTGCCGTGCTTGTTGATTGCATGTTTCAGTCTTGCACAGAAGCATAACAAATCTATTAATGTCTTATGATAATCTAAGCTAATAATAGCGATTAAATTGATTTTTTTTTTTTTTTGCCTGTTCATTATCGTCAAACATCTGGTGATGACCTGCTTCCTTTATCAGAGTCATTTTCTTAAAATGATGGACTCCAAACTGCTCATAATTAGCATTAGAAAATCTTTTCAGATAGATTATTGCTAATTTTTGGTTTTCGTTATCATAGTGTGAACAGAAACATTTATACGGTGCATTTGATTAACTGTGTAAAACCCATGAATGCAGTATAGAGGGTCTGTGTTTACATTTAACCAATAAACACAACCAGCAGTTGAGGCTGAATGATGATGATCAGGATATTTCCTTCTCTGCTCTGGCGCTGCAGGTTTGGCAGGAAGCCCGTCCTGTTCGGGTCCATCGCCGTCCTCAGCGTCTTCAGCAGTGCTGTGGCTCTCGCTCCATCCTGGCCCGTCTTCACTGTTCTCTTTTTTATGCTGGGCCTGGGTCAGATCGCCTGCTACATAGTCGTGTTTGTGCTGGGTATGTTTCTTTGTGGGGCTTTGCTCTCACCACATCCTAATGCTGTGTTCATGGCCTCTCCAATCAGCAAAACCTCGTTTGTTTGTTTAAAGGTGACCTGTTATGCTTCATTGAAAAGGCTAAGCGAAACATGCTCATTACGTTCATCTTAGAATGAGTTGCTTTAGGGCCTCTTCTCACTTTACATCTATGTGAGCTGCTGCTGGCCACACCCCTAACTCAATATATACACCCACACTTCAAAATGACTGCAAACAGATGCACAATTATACAGCCGTGCAAATTTGAAAAGCAGAAGTGGAGCCTCCTGCACAACCAGCAAGAATGCAGCAATGGATGGTAAATAAACAACAAAACACTTGTCCCTTTCCACCAGCTCTTGTTCGGCACATGCAGTGGTTAAATCCAACTGACCAAACTTGCTGGAGATCTGTTTAGGTTGGTCAGGTGGACTCGACTAGGGTTGCTAGGTAACGGTGCAGTGCCCATTCATTAAGGCTCAACATCCAGGTGGGTTTTGAAACAGCTCATTTTCCCAGACACCAAAAACCATTTACGTGTTGCAAAAAAAAAAAAAAAATAGCTGCATGGCTCTTTTCAGAAGCAGTCGAGACCCAAAATAAAAACATGGAAAAAGTGAATTTTGCATAACAGGTTCCCCTTAAATGATCACATTTCAGATTAAATCTGTGTTGATTTCTTTCATCACCTTGCCATTTATCCACATATATGATGCATTCTGAATGTTAGAAATGGTCAGGACTTTTATCATTTGAGCTGGAAATGATAATAAAATGTCGGCGTTTTCTCCACAGGCTCGGAAATCCTCGTGGGCTCCAGCAGAATCCTCTTCTCCAGTCTGGGCCAGCCTTTCGTCTATGCATTCTCCATGATGCTGCTGCCAGGAACCGCATACCTGGTCAGGAGCTGGAGACACCTGTCGCTCATCATGGCTGTGCCTGGCTTGGCTTGCATCCCCCTCTGGTGGTAAGATGGTCTCACCGCACCGTTGATCTTCCGCACTCTGCATCTTTACGCCAAGACGTACAGAAAAAGGGGCGCAGTGCTGCAGTGACCGGCTGATAAGGAGGCATAATCTCCTCCAAGGAAGGTGAACTTCCATCACGGTGCAAAATAAACAGTGGTGTGACACAACCGCTCTCGCCCAGAACTGTCACACATTTGCTACTTTCAGCTGTAGCTCTTGTACTTGCTGATAAACAAACATAGCGCAATATTGTCTCACTCAGCCGAAGAAGTGACATTTAGTATAGTTGTGGAGTGAGCTCACTCCGTAATTAAGCTCCTGGTTTTATCGTTAAAATGCACAAGGCCCGTCCCTGATTGCGTGTCTGCATGTCGACCAGGCTGGTTCCAGAGTCTCCTCGCTGGCTGCTGTCTCGGGGCCGCTTGCAGGAGGCCGAGCTTCTGCTGAGGTCAGCGGCTCTGGAGAACCGAGTGGAGGCTCCTCCGGTCATTTTCCTCCCTCCCAAGGTAGGAACCACCACCTGAACCTCGCTGGCATACATAGGTGCTGGAACAGGGGGGGGACCAGGGGCCCATTGCCCCCCCACTTTAGGGCCCTGCCCGTCCGCTGGTCCGGGCAGGGCATCAATACACATCAATACACACCTGTAGGTGGTGTATTGATGTTTCCTACTTTCTCTCTGCAGGCTGAAAAAGCAGCGACACATCAAGCAGAGTCTGTCAGCTTCCTGGACCTGCTGAAGACTGCAAACATCCGGCATATAACACTAAAGCTGTGGGTAATTTGGTGAGCTGCAACATTTTTTATTATCTTTTTTAATATTTTTTTTGTGCAAAACCATTTTGCTTAAGATACACACCCTCCGAGCAGGTAACCTTTGTCAAATCAAAGCTTCTTCTACTGAGAAGACTGAAAATAATTTGAAAAAGTGAAAGAGATCTAAAAAATCAATTAAAACCAATCGGGCTTGGGAGTTTGAGTCCACTTCTTTCTTTGCAGGTTTTCTATGAGCGCCAGCTACTTTGGCTTGTCCTTCAGCATGTCCACTTTGTATGGCAACCCCTTCCTGAACTACTTCCTGCTCACAGCTGTGGAGCTCCCGGCGTACTTCGCCAGCTGGCTGGCTGCACGCAGCTTCCCTCGCCGCCTTTCGTTCATCGGCTTCTCCCTGCTGGGTGCGCTGGCGCTGCTCTTCATCCAGGGCACCATGAAAAGTGAGCATGAGAAGCATTGGACTGCACTCTCTTGACTTTTTGCTTTTTGGGGGGTATTTAGCGTGTGCTTCTTAACTTCAGCATCCCCTCTCACTCAGACTCTGTTGACGCCACACGAGCTTCTTCAAAATAATGAAAGATTAATGCATTAATCCAGTGCAGTGCAGAAGTTTTCACCTCCTTACAGAATTCCTCTGTTTCTGCTATTTTGTCTCACTTGAATGTTTCAGACCGTCCTCAAACATTGTATCAGACAAAATTGACTTCAGTAAGAACAAAGTGTAGTTTGTCTCGAATCGTTTATGAGACAAAGATGTCTAAACAAACCTGACTCTGTGTAGAAAAGCAATTGTCTCCTGAACCTAATGATTGGTTGTGTCATTCTTGGCAGCAGCAACTGACAATGAGTTTGTTTTCTTTTGGGTTTTTTTTTACATCACTGTGCAGGAATTTTGTCCCACTCTTCTTTAATTCAACCACATTGATCAGACCACAGCAAAGCCTTCATTTTGCTGTCTTGTGTCATTCATAACAGGGCTCTTGCTAGTTGATTTTCCTGCTTGCATAACAAAAGTCTAAGATAAACTGACGTGTGATAGCAAGGCATTCTCCTACAGCATGTTCTGACAAGAATTCATGGCTCCTTCAGTTGCAACAAAGTGTCCAGGTCCCATCACCATCACACCAAAAACATTGTGCTCGTCCGAAAGCATGATATTCAGTTTTGTGCCAGTTGTAGTAAAATGCACACCTTCCATTAAAAAAAAAAAATAATAATAAAGATCCAATTTCGTCTGACTGGTAAACTGAACATTTCTTAACAGTCTTGGGGATAATCAAATATTTTATTTTTTTTTTTTTAATATAAGACAAGCTCCCGAAATCTGATATTTGAAAGTACAGCCCAGACGTTCTCCCTGCAAGATATCAGGCAGAGTGTGGAGAACAAGTGAATAGTCCAAGAGGTCAGTGAGCATTAAGAGCTTCAGAAAGGCCTGGAATTAGCAGGTACAACTGCTTTGAAGAAAACAATACGTAAAACATTCATCCTCTATGGCCTTTATGCCTACTCACTGCCCAAGACTCCACTGCTGAAGAAAAGCTTGTTGAAGCGAGTTCAAACTTTGCCTAGCAGCATTTACAAAAGTATTTTTTACAACTTGTGGCCTCACAGCTCCTCATCCTTTGTTGCAGGTTACCCAACGCTTACCATGTCCCTAGTACTGTTGGGTAAATTTGGTGTTCTGGCAGGAAATGGGGTGGTGTACACCTACACTGGAGAGCTGTCTCCCACAGTCATCAGAAATACGGCGATGTCTTCCTGTGCCATGTTCTCCAGAGTGGGATCCTCTGTGTCGCCATATTTGCTTGAGATGGGTGAGACCTTTAAATCTCTACCGGCTGTAAAGAATCCAAAGATCTCAATTAGAAAGTGAGTCGAATATTTAACTCTATTCAGATGAGGTTTGATTTGATTTTTGTCTCCAGCTGAGTTTAACAAGCTTCTACCCTGGATTACTTTGGGCGCTCTGTCGCTTCTCGGCGTTCTTCTCTGCATCTTCCTGCCAGAAACGTTCCGACAGCCACTTCCTGACACCATCGAGCAGATGCCGGTCACGCAGTGGTGAGTTTGTGTAAAGCTTGAGGACATTTTGGGGGGATTCTCTATGACAGACTAACACCAAGTTGGGTACAATTGTGAGATGGAAAAACATAAATAGTTTTCGAAAACGTTGCACAAAAAAAATGGCGTTACCCGGGGAAGAGGGATTGCTGCACTAAGTGAGCAGAAATCAAATCACTTAAAGCAGATACTGATGCATTACTGCTCATCTGACTTACAGGTTTGCATGTCCCTGGGCCTGCAAAACTGCTCTGAAGGAAGAAGAAAAAATTGCTAAGGAGCAGACTCCATCAATTGAGATCATCTGCACGACTTGTTTATAAAGCAACCACCACCAGAACCAAACTTCACGGTTCTTTTTATTTCAGAAATGCTCTAAAGGAGTTTGAAGTCATGCATCAACAAGTCTTCCACGCAGCAAGAACAGAATGTTGTGGGACTCAGAAACAACCTAAACTCAAATTGACCTAAGAGTGAGAGACATGAAAGCACACCGCAGCCTGCTGCGGCAAATAACTTTTGCGCTTTGTTTCACTGAAGGACTGAAATGCTGGAACTGAGATGAGGAACGAAATATACGGTACATAGAACTGAAAATGAAAGAACACTATGAAGAAATCCTATGATGGTTTTCTGACATGAGTAATTTCTGAATATTCAGTTAGTTAAATTATTAAATTGTTTTGGAAATTATTGGTGTGTTGGAAGCATTTTTCTCTTTTTTTGCACTGCACATGAACTTGAAGGTGTACATTGAGAATTCAGGGTTTTAATTGAGCAGTGAAGACAAATATTCAGAGGTGCGTATGTGCGGTTTAATATTCGCAAACGTGACATATGCACAAATCACGAATATGGTATTTTCGCTGTTCAGTAAACTTGGATCATATGTTTTTTGCATGTTAGCATCATCCTAATTAAGTCAAAACATTTGAAGCATATAGCTTTGTTTAGTTTTAAATGATGAAATGAATTCTGAGGGTGAGTTTCCTGAAGGGGGGAGTGGAGAGGTTAACCTGTGAGACTCCTAGCCAGGATTTAGCGTCACAAGAGTCAGCAGATGTGTGAAGCAACAGCGCCTCCTTGAGTCATGTCGCTGGAAACGCAGCGGGTCCAGGATTCGACGTAACACCGGAAGTTGGAATTGTTGAGTCGACTTTACTGCGCCTGCGCAGTGCGACGGGCTCCGCTGCCTGGTTGGTGCGTGGCTCTGCTGTTGTTGAAGGAGAGGAGGGAGCAAACTAAGGGCTTTAGTACATTTTCTGTATAAAACGCGAGTCGTTTCCTCCGGTTGGTGAGACTCTGGAAGCAGGGGAGGAGGAAGAGGAGAGCGACAGGAGCGAAGGGCAAAGAGAAGAGCAGGAAAAGGAGGGAGACGACTGGGAGGAGGAAATCTGGGACAGAGGAAAATGCTGCGGATTTGACGGAAAAGGTAAGAAAAAAGCCGCCGGATCGATACTCATTGTTGGAGTTGTCGGTGGTGGGCGGGTGGGCGCCGCGATGATGGAGGTCTCCACCCGCAGCCACTGCAGCGTGTGGCTGCAGAATGTAGGTCATTGTGTCGCTGGGTCGGGCCGGAACGAGCCGAACCGAGCCGTGTTGGGCCGAGCCGTGCTGCAGGGAGACTGCAGGAACGCAGACCAAGGTGAAGCCCTGTTGCAGCAGGAGAGCCTGAGTGCTGTAGCAGCACAAAAATTATCCATAATAGTCTAAAAAAAAAAAAAAAAAAAAGGGGTCGGAATAAAGGTTTGGGGCCACATTGGGGCCAGTATTAAAAAGATTCAAACAGTTAAAGAAACTAGTGAAAATGTTCTGTCACTTATAAAGATGACAAAAACACAGCTGCATAGGTTTCTCCTTCAGGATTTTCCTAAATGCAAAGTTTCCTAAAAAGCGCACTGAAGGAAGAACAGCTATTACTTGTTAGTTTGTGTGCATTTGGGTCCGTGACGTCACAAGAGGCACACAAACCAAGCAGAAAAGCTGGCACCAGTAAACGCATAGGATTCATTTGAATGAAAACCTTGTACCTCATGTGACGTCAACAAATGCATGTCCTTGATTTTTATCTTGGTTAAAGAACAGCATGAAACAAATAAGAAAACAAATGGCGTGACTGTCCTTAACATCTTATGCCGAGTCATCATTCGTTGGCAGCGGGGGCACTGAGTGCTCAAAAACATACAAAAAAACACTTCACTGTAATGAAGTGAAGTGTTCATTACACTTCACTTCATTGATTTAGCCCAGAAAACTTTGGGCTAAATCAATAATTTGATGGTGAATTTTTCCGTGTGGACTATCTGCGCTTTTGTCACAATTTATGCACCTCACAAGACGTACGAGTAAAGCAGCTCGTACTTTACCCAATGAGCCCCATCCTCATCGGGTTTGGATGAATCTCTCGATCCTTTAAAAAGCAAAAGTGAAAAACCCGTCGGTTTAACCAGGCCCATAGTTTTGCACTTTATCTGAAAACATAAAATAACATAATTTTTATAGGAAATAGCATGTTTTCATTCTTCTTTTGTTTTGATACATAGAGATAGTTTGGTTATCCTCTTTATAGAGTCCCTCGAATATAACGGGCTGATATTGTCTGCTGAATTAGTTGGGCTATCAGCTCTGGTTTCCAGCCTGCAGTTTATTGCTTCACGGATATGCTAGTCGTAGTTTTAAAGCAGGATTATCCTGATGAGAGTGATGGGCTGCAATCCTTTTTACTTTCCACAGCATGACTGGTATGATAAGTGAATTTGGAAAGACACTAATTCAAGTGTCAAGTATGATCTTAAATAGTAGAATTAAGAGCCAGCAGCTTACAATTACAAAGAGAAAATCACAATGTATGAGTTTTGAAGAGATCATGTCTCCAGGCCACTTGCTCAGACATGATGTTTGATAGTTCACCATCATCCGGCCACAATGACTACCTTCTAAGACGATGACAGTAGGCAGGAGAAATAATTGACAGATGAAAAGTGCAGGGTGAGCAGTCAAGCAGCACAGATGTTTCACCAGCCACTAAACCAACAGAAACACAAACCTGCTGATTTACGGTCAGACTGCTGAGTGCGACCTGTAAAAAAAAAAAACAAAAAAAAAACAACCCTGATTAAATAGGCAGTAAATCACAGACGAGCTGGAGCCAGCAACTGGAATCTGCCGGGAGGATCGCCAGCTGGGAGAAAATCTATTTGGGAAAAGTAACAGAGCTGTCCCTGCCTTATTTGTTCAGCATTTCAGCTACTCTGATGTGCGCCAAATATTCTTTGAAGACACTCAAACGTCATCGTTTCATGGTTTTCCACTTATGAACTCGGTTCTGTTCTTCAGTTCTGAGCCTCGCAGGAGAAAAGGTGACACTTTGTTTTCCCCCCTCAGGTCTTTGAACGTCTGTGACGTCTTTGTGTTTTGAGCGCTTTTCTTTACAGGTGGTTTCAGGTGAAGAGCTGAGACACTCATCCTCTGTCTTACTCCGGGAGTTCATCTTGCCACAGAAATTGCGCTCAAAACCCTTTGTACACATTTGACAGCTCACTCACTAAGTTCGACAGTCAACAAAAGCCCGCGGAGCATAAATATTTACAGAAAATGATGAGATTTTACACAAAATCCCAGATGTTTTCTGCCTTCTGTAGTTTTGTAAACTAAAAATTCATCCCAAGTCAGTTTAGGATGCTTGATGAACTGTGGTTTGTTTTCCCTCAATTATTTAGAGATTCAAAGTTTTAAAAGCTGCTTCAAACTAACAGTTTAAAAGATGGTCACTGAATATTTTAGCTCAACATGATGATGTGTTCAATGACCAACCAAATCAATCTTAATCTAAAGAGTCGTTTAATGTGCTGCAGCATCCTTCATACTGGTAGCATTCTGAGTTCAGGGTGCACCGATTGCAGTTTTCTGGCCGATACCAATTTTTTTGTCTGAAATGTCGCTCAATATTGAATTGGCAACAGTGGGGTCACTGTTGTTAATTCTAAACACGCAGACATAACTTGAAGGGCCAGTCTGTCAGTCAAACCTTTCTCACGGGGGAGCAAAAGAGGACAGTGGTTGATTCTTTGACCTTTTCCAAACTAGAAGAGATTGGTGGATAAGATCGGCTTCATATGTACAAATCGGCCGATAACCGATCTCCCAAAATTAAGGAAATCCGCACCGATAAATCGGTGCACCCCTATTCTGAATACAACAATTAATTAAGGAATTTAAAGACTATTTGTATTTGTTCATCGAGGCCTTAATATCATTTTTATTTAAGTTGACTGTAAAAACGTGCAAGCTGTTGATTGACGCAGTGAGAATGCATTGGCCGACTGATTTGTGTATGAAAATATGCAAACACAAATCTCTGAAGTGGAGGAACGTTGTGTTTTTCCACCAAGGACATGAATAGAGTGAGACATTTTTTTTTTTTTTAGTTTAATGTGACTTCAGCTTCTCGGAACGTGTCCTCAATCCCAGAAGCATTGTTGTTGTCTTATTTCCTCTAACAATGCCTGCTGCATGTTAGTAATCTCCGCACCAAGACTTTTTGTTCTCGTCAATTGGCGTTTTGGTTGAAGTCTCTTGTGTCTGTCTAGATGTCTGGCGTCACCATGGAAGCGAGCTCCATCCTCTCCATCCTAAAAAAGAAGCTAGCCTTCCTCTCAGGTAATGAACTGTTGTTGTGTTGCTATAATCCCGAGTCTTTGTTTTCAATGACCTAACCTCTCTGGCTGTCTGTGATAGGAGGCAAGGACCGGCGCAGTGGTCTGATCCTGACCATCCCCCTCAACTCGGACCAGACCAGCATGGAGGAACTTGGCGCCACTCTGGACTACTTGCTCAGCATCCCCAGGTAACAGGCACGCTAGCCACGGTGGCCTAAAGTGCTTCTGTGCATTCTTGCTAAAGCTAACCTCCTGTTTCCCACTTCCAGTGACAAGTGCAAGGCTCGGGGTTTCACTGTGATTGTGGACGGCCGGCGGTCTCAGTGGAACATAGTGAAGACGGTGGTCCTCATGCTGCAGGTAGAGATGCGTTAAACCTTCGTCCAGGTTCTGAAGTGTGGCAGTTTTTATGTGGGTTTTTAATGATTGGTGGTATGTGGGTGGGGTTTCAGAACGTCATCCCAGCGGAGGTGTCGCTGGTCTGTGTGGTGAAGCCTGATGAATTCTGGGATAAGAAGGTCACCCACTTCTGTTTCTGGAAGGAGAAAGATCGCCTGGGCTTTGAGGTAAGAATCTCACCTGCTAAAGGCAAAACCATAACGCATCGTAATGAAATTCTAGTTTGTCCCCGAGTGTTTTAAGATCTCGGTGTGCAATACTGAATTCAACCTGATAGGGGGCGATTATGTTCTGGTTTCTACGCATATGAGGAGGAGAAGAAGAATGAATCAACTGAAAAACAAAAAGAAAATTGTCCTTTTTTTCTTTTCTAAAATTAAAAAAGAACAAACTTCATATATTTCTTTAAAATGAGCATCATCGTTGTTTTTCTCCTACTTGTACTAACTTAAAAATTTTCTTTAGCTGTTAGGTGTTGTTCTTTGGGTGTTTTATTAAAACTGGTGAGATGCATTGATCAATGGTTACATTATGACATATGATGGGAAGAACAAGAGTTATCTCTGCTTCATATAATCTGTTAGTTGAGGGTTTACACTGGAACAGAACATTTTGTGTTAGATGACGATGACTTATTGGCAGGAAAAAGAGGCAAGAGAAAGGATTTAATTAAGTTTGACAAGAAGCAAATAACTGAGCACCTCTAAGACTTTTAGCTCTTGTGGATCTGATTTAAAGCTTTTCTTTTTTTATATATATAAAAAAAAAAAATCCCCTTCCTTTGGTTTTATGTGTGATTTTTGCCGTCACCACCTCGACCAAAAACAGATGGTTTTGCTAATTCAGGCCTGTAGTCTTACTGACCCAAATTTCTGCAGTCGTGTTGGCTCGGCGATCGATGCCACGGTAACCGGATCAAGTCGGCCGGTGTTGTGCGGTGACTTAGAAGTAGTTACGGAAAGATAATCCGTCACCGTGGACGCGAAGGTAACCCTGTTTTCAACAAAACCGGAGTCGGACCATGAGCAGCAAAGGGTTAAATCTTAAGTTCAAGAGCAACAGGAATTTATATCCACTTCCTGCCATCGCCACTTTTTGGGACAATTCAATTTGCTAGAGGCAAAACAAAAAAACAAAACAAAAAAAAAAACGTTTTGAGAGTCGCAACAAACTGTTGGTGGAATCAATCTGCTTTGTCTCTGGGCGTCTTTGTCCTCTGTCCTGTCCTGGACAGAAGCGAGCATGCACAGCTGCCAGATATGGAGATCCCAGTGACGCTGCTGAAATGTGACTCATCTCAGCTATGGAGCGCGGTCGTGGTTGGATGTGTGTGTTATACAGCTGCTGTAGCGTCTGACCCAGCACTTATATATAAAAAAAAAAAAAACACTGGTTGGAGTCCAGGTTTACTGCTGGCATCTTCTGCCGTGACAACTGGTGGACAGACTCTCCGCCAGCTGTCTTTTCCAGGTTTATTTCTGAGCCAGACTTACTGCACATGCTATTCATGTGATGATGAGAAAAAAAAAGATTACTGTCTAAATTTGGCGTTAACTCAAAGGTGAGCTTGTTTTATCTTTTTTTTTAGTCTCTATTGCTTTCTTAAAGGCTGAGTTCAAACACAGAGCTCTCTGTTTTCTGATTAGGAAACCTTCAGAGACTCCGAGGTAAAAGTTCATCTTGTGATCCAAGAACTTTGGATCACAAGAATTGTATTTTGGGTTAAAAAATTTACAAAAAAAACCCCACAATGTAGAATTTGATCCAAAGAAAATCTTAAGTTTTTTTTGTAGAAAGAAAAAAAAAAGTTGGTTTAAAACATTTTGATGCAACTGTGTCAATGATTAGCAAAGTGGCTCTAATAAAGACCCAAACAATAAATAGGGGTTCTTGGACTTATTAAGGATTGGTTAAAGTGTCCCAAACTTTCATGTAAACAATTTGATGAACTGTGATTATGTGAGGATTTCCTCATTGTTGCCGTCTCCTGCTATTGTTGCAGATTAGCTTGTTTCACATTGGCAGAATGGGTTGTTTGTTTCTTCACAGGTAAAACTCTTGATACTCTCCCCTGCTTCTCAACCTGCATCTTCCTTATAAATTTAGTGCAATTTAAAGGAAAATGCATTTTATTATTGCTCTGAGAGTTGCGAGTTCAGGCAGGTAGCTGTTTATTTCACACATATCTGCCTTATAAGAATGGAATGTTCACAATGTTTCCATTGTGCAATTGTGCAGCTGCAATGATGGATTTTAAGATTTGTTTTTGCAGATCTGTACCAACAATTGTGGAGAGAGTTGTTTATGAATATGATGAAAACAAAGAGGATCTATTTGGTCAGTAGTTGCTGTTGAAGGGAATCAGAATAATGACTTGGAAAAACCAAGGAACCAGAACTCCAGTTATTACATACGATCAGCATCACAACTATGTCTCATGTTATGGTTTTGGAGAACTGAGAGGATCTCCTAAAGCTCCTGTATAATTTTGGGATATCCACACAGTCTCTTATTACCCCCAGCCTCTCAAATGCATTTGCTAAACAGCCCAAAAGAGAACAATCCGCTGCCAGATCCTCTGCTGCTCCGTTGCAAAGCCGAGTCCCCGGGGATGTGATTTAGGCGTGAGCAGAAAATTAATAACTGTTATTAAGTGAAAGAAGAAAACAGATGTGAGGGAGCAATAAATGCCTTCAAGTTGTTATAAAAGCTGTAATTAGGTTTGCTCTATTCACGGCCAGGCTGCTGTTAGGGGACGTGTAATAGAGGCTTGTTTGGAAAAATACATATTTAAACCTAGTTTTTCCATTTTAAGATGAAATGAAATAGAAGAGCGAATGCTTGCGCACCCTACCAATGATGGCTGTTTATTTAAGAAAAGAAAAAATAATAAATCTGAGCAGAATTAGCTGTCTTTCTTCTTATTATTGAACATTTATTTGGGTTTTGAACTATGTTGATGATATTATATTTATAGTAGACCCTATTGTTGTTGTAATAGTCAATTTGGTTACTGTGCTGTAAACATGTACTGAACAAATGCGTTGTTTATGTGCACTCATTGGAAAAAAATCAAACCAAATCCCAAGTAAATGCCAATTTGGAGGATAATAAAATAAAATCCACTTAATTTCAAGAAATTGAAAAAGGTTTCTTTTTGCGATGACAGAAGTAGAAAGGAGAAATCATACATTTTATTTTTCTTGAAGACGTGTTCTTCATTTTGTTTTGAATGGAATTAGAAAAATCACGAAACAGATGGAAAATGGGAAACACAAAAAGAACATATCCAATAAAATAGTCTTCAAAGCAGTTCAGATTTTCCTTATTTCTCTGTCGAATTATGTATGAATTTATGATTTAAGACTGAGAGCAAGCTTTACATTTAGCTGTAGCGCTTGGCGCTACTTTCATTCAGCACAAGGTTCACCAGCTGTTGTCAACCTTTATTCTTGCCACCAACTCCTCGATTCAGGTGATCCTGGTTTCGGCCAATAAGCTCACTCGCTACATCGAGCCGTGCCAGCTGACGGATGATTTCGGAGGAAGTCTGGACTACGACCACAGCGACTGGCTCAACAAGAGACTGGTAAGTGAAATATATTTCCTTTTACAGCGTACCGGATGCTGCTGGTAATGCCTCGTTTGTTTGTCTCCCGTGTCAGGTTTTTGAGAAGTTCACAAAGGAGTCGACGTCTCTTCTGGACGAGCTGACGATCATCAACGACAGCGAGAAGAGCGCCTCGGTGGACAAAGACAAGTAGGCGAACTCCCTCAGGATCCTTCGACATGTATCCAACAGTGTGTTTTGAAGAACACACTGTTTTATCTTCGTAGGTCTACTGATGGAGCTCTCTTGCCATCTTTTGATCCTGAAACTGTCCTCCAGACTGGTAAGTGTTGTTTTGTTTTTGAATATAAACCAGTTTTACATTTGGCCCGACAGATTTCCAGCGGCGTAAACATTTCAACTAATACAGAGTGTCTGCACATCCTTAGTGTTGAAACGTTTTAAATTCATGCTTCTAAAATTAAGGCCTTAGAACGTCTTAAATTTTAAGGAAAAAGTAATGAGTTGGTCTTTAATGTGTTAATCACAGGTCTTTAATTTGGTTATGGTAGGACTAATGTGTAAATGCAAATGTATCATGAGTTGACAGAACAATGTTTGTCTTTGCTATTGGCTTTCTCCTGTTGCCAACCCGCACGATTTAGTTATTTGCATTCTTTTGTACATTCCCATTCGGAATCGTCTTAAAAACCTGCAGAAAGCCTCTAACAACTGCAAGATTATGAATAAAATGAGAAAATAAAGAGTTGATATGTGTATGGCAAAGAATCTAGGACAGATATTGATAGATTTCCTAAGGTCACAATCAAAAATTGTTTTGGTATTTTTGTAATTTTTCAGGTTTTATGGGAGGTTTTAAAGTAACAATAACAGAGAACAGCTCTGTTCTTACTAATACTAATGACCCACTTTTCTACAGCAACACTCCTGAGTGATTCAAAGAGCCAAATGATAAACCGCATCAACGTCAGGCGAGCCATGCGAGGATGAAATATTGTTCATAACGATGCACAGACGTGATGCTTCACTGACCAATCATTTCTTTGTCCTCAAGACAAAAACAAGCTTCATTCTCACAGAATCACAATAATTGCTTTTTATCGTCAGAAGGAATTATTAAAGAAACTATGAAAATCGGTGACTCAAACGCTTCTCATTGCCAAATACGGAAACATTCCTCAGAGGTTTCTTTTGTTTTCGCTTTTCTTTTGATGACGTCCAAGGTTTTCTAAACATGAAAACAGTTTTTTATCAGTAAACTAAAGCTGCTGTTAAAGGATTATTTCACTCGTTAGGAGAACTGGTTGTGTCATCCTTGGCAGGAGAGACTGAAATCAAGCATTTAGTGTCTGGGCCTTCTATTCTTTGCAGGATTATTTTAATTCAGACATGCTAGAGGATTTTCTAGCATACACAGCTTCTTTATGGCTATGTCAGAGCGTCTCAATCTCATTAAGTGTAGGCTGCAGAACCTTATTTTGGGTTTAAATCATTTTTAGCCATTCAAAGATGGATTTCCTGCTGTGCTTCAGATCATTGCCCGGCTGTAAAATCCAATTGCGTTTTCATAAAACCTTGACAGCCTGACATTCTTTGTTAGGGGTTTTAGGTAGCATGCAGAATAAATGACTATGTGAGCTTTGCTTGGCTTTGCATAGTGACTAAAAAAAATAAGAGCGTCTAAACTGCCAGAGGGTGTCTCCCTTCTCATGTTGCTAGACTGAGAGTAAGAAGTAGGTGTTGGACACCAACAGGCTAATTTGACACTAAACCTGAAGCCAAACAGTCACTAACAACATCTGCATATGCTGGGTGGATGTGCTCATTGAAAGGACTAGCTTGTGTGTGCTGGCCAGAGTTTAAAGGAGTCTTTGTTTGTGGTACCACCATCCTCCATTCACAAGCTTCTGTCATAATGTAACAGCATGTAAACAAACACTGACCTCTCATTGTTTCCCATATTTGTATATTTTCTTTTTTGTAAAATCCTTTATTGCTTGAACTTCTGTGTGCGTGCAGGTCACGAGCTGCTGTCAGAGCTGCAGCAGCGCCGCTTCAACGGCACAGAGGGAGGAGGAGGAGGGCAGGCAGGTGAGGAACCAACAAAAAACAATGGCTGCCTCGGACCTAAGAGAAACCAGGGTTTATTTCTTTGTGTATTACTTACTGTGTGACGCAAAATAAATTGGTGCTGTATGAACTGATTTTATTACTGCTTTAGGAAACGTTAAAGTCATTTAACTCCACCGACTGTTAATGCTAACTGCTAGCTTTAACAGTTGCTAGCATTAACGCTAGGTAAAGCTAGCTAGCTGCTAGCTTTAACAGTTGCTAGCTTTAACACTAGCTAAAGCTAGCTAGCTTTAGCTAGCAGCTAGTTAAAGCTACTTGCTAGCTTTAACAGTAGGTGGAGTTAAATGACTGCTAGCTTAATAGTGTAAGTCATCTTTAACTGCATTCTGCCAAGTTATTAATTATGTTGTTAATGTAAAGCAGTTGTTTATTTTTTTGTTTTCTTTTTTCAAACAACAAAGTCGATTCAGGAATTTTTTTTTTATTTTTTCCATTTCAATTTTTGAGGTGACAGTTAAATTAGCTTGTTAACTTAAGCTAATTTCCATGGCAAGTCAGAAAGGCTTCCTTAATCCTGGCTTTTCTTACAATATGGGGCTTAAAGAAAAAATAGTCAGGATAAGTGTTTAGTTGTTTCCCCAAAGTGCTTTACAGCTGTGCAACAGTGTGAAAAATAGATACATTTTTAGTATTTAAGTGGTTCTTTACACAAAGCATTTAGTTGACGGTGTTTAATGAATTCCCGGCTCCCAAGCTGATGATGTTGCCACTAAAACCTGTTTCAAACGACGACATGATTGACTCTGGTGTTTGTCTCTCCCAGCTCCAGCCTGGTGCCCCATGGAGGAGGAGCTGCTGGCTCAGCCTCAGGTGACGAAGCTGCTGGACTCGCTCAGGGAGCAGTACACCAAATACCAGGAGCTGTGCAGGCAGCGGAACAAGAGAGCGCAGCTGGACGAGATCCACACCAAGGTCATGCAGGTAACGAACGCAGCCGTTTTACAGAGAGAGCCAGAACAAATGCTTTCAGTGGAGAATCACAACAGAGGTCCAACAAAGAAGATGATCTGAGGCCAGTATTTTCTGGATCAGTTCAGAAAAGGAACGCATAAATAGGATTTTCTTATATAAATAAGGAAATCTATTTGTATTTCTACGCTCCCTATCAGTTTGTTCTTCTATGTATCCATTTTATTTTCTTGAGGCCTTCCTTCGATGTATACTTCATTCTCTCCATCTGGCCATATGCCCTCCTACTCTTTTATTTTCCACTCTTTCATTCCTGGTGTCATCCCTTTCTTCTTTTTTGTCCTTTTAAATAAGCAACGCTCAGCCTGGTGGGGGCACAAGTAAAGCCTGGCGGGCCACCAGGCTTATAATACACCGGGGAAAAACCTGAACTCCTTCTTTCCTTGTCTGTCCTCCTTACCTTTTATTTTATTTTCCTTTTCTTATCTTTATTTTTTTCTCTCTTTTTCTTCTCTTTTTCCAGTTTTTTACTTAGTTGAAAGGACTGAGAAGATGTGTGGAAATCATGCAAAACGAAAAGCCAACCTGCAATCACTTCACTATATTAAGCTTTTTTCTCTCTCATTGCAAGATGGAGGCTCATCCTCATACACCTTTTAAAAGCCAGTCATGTTTATGAACAGGTTGTAAATGTGTAATCGTGTCGGGCGGATGCTGCAGTGTTCATTCCTCTGTGGATTCATCAGTTCTAACCTTCAACTCTCAGAAACTGCGCAGCGTCGGAGCTTTTCAGCACAAGAACAGCATTCTCTGCTGACTGAAGGTCTTACAGCCACAGGGGCTGATGGGTAACAACATCATCTTGGAAATAAGCCTGGGGTTGCTATAGTAACCACAACAAGTCGCCCAATAGCTCAAGAGGATTTGAGGCGGGGGAGGCGGGGTGGCCTAGTTCTGGATCGAACTGTGGTCGTGTTTTGCGTGCTGCTTAAGGCGCCACTGACCTGATAAATACAATTAACTCAGGATTCTGACAGGAAAGCAACCAAACATATGCAGATGTTACCGTTTCGTCTGACATTATGAAGATTTCGCCCTAGTTAGCACAGTTATAACAAATGTGTAGTTTTCTTCACACAGAATGAATCTGAAAGTGAACCAGAAATCCGCTGTCGCTAAACAAGCATGAAAATGGCAGAAAAATTCACTCTGCTTTCATTTCAGCTCAAACCTTTTCCTCCTATTACCATTTTAAAGTAAATGTCCTTTTTCTGAAATGCATTCCACTAACATGTGGCGTTGCTGGAGACGGTGACAGTGTCGCTTTAGATTCACCAGCCATTCTTTTCCTGTGATCGCAGTTTTAACTTGCTTCTTCGAAAAGTAAAATCAAGATCGGCTTTCATAAAACTTTCACCAGCGACTTTCAAGACAGATTGTGTTCAAGCTGCTAAGCTAAGACAGCAAAACGTCTGAGGGACTCGAGTCGAGCATTTTGAGTTCATTCACACTCGTCTCTAGTGGAGTGGATTCTCACAGATGGATGCCAGACCTCACATAGAGCTGCAGGTAGAGCGTCAGAGCCCCCTGCTGGTTGCTCCTGTGAACTACCAGGGAGTTTTTTTTAAACTCCCTGTGGAGGAGGATCCTTGGCGTGTTTTAATGGACATCCTGTTTGCCTGCCTGCTGACTGAACCTCACCGATGCTCCTAATGTGTTGGATGAATCTGCTGACAGGCATAAAGCACTTTGAGTGGTTAAAAAAAAATCTATACGGAGACCTCCACATAAATCCAGTTCATTCACTGCATCAGCCAGAAAGCTACGATGCGCTTGGCGTGTGATCGACATCGATGCTAACATTAACAATGTATGATGGCCGAACTGGTTGTGATGCTTTAAGGTGGCTGGTTTTGCTGCCTGTGGCTCCCTCTCCTACTTTTTGACAGTTTTATTTGATATGAAATCAATAAATGTTGAGTTAAACGCCCACATTAGTTTACCGCGTAGTCTTGCATCTTTTGTTTTTTCCATCAGGTGGTGAACTGGCTGCAGGGTCCTGGTTCAGAGCTGCTGAAGACTCAGCAAACGATCGGCGACTCGATGCGAGCGGCGCAGGCTCTGCAGCAGAAACACGAAGAGATCGAGAGTCAGCACAGCGTAGGAAAACACACGACAACGTCTCAAACTCAATGCACACTTCTCGTTTATTCAGTGTTTACTGCTAGTGACAGCTGGCCTGTCATGATGACTAATTTTGCTGGACGATAAATTGTCCCAGCAATTACTGCAATAAATAAAGCTCTTGTTTTGGGACCATTTTCATGTGATATATTACTTTGTAGGTCTAATTTTATACGTCTTCAAGACCTCTGAAGGTCTTATGGAATATATAAGTTAATTTTGTAAGGAACACTTCACACTGGAACTGGAAGATATCTGAAATACTGAAAATAAAACACCGAAAATGACAAGTAAAACAGAAATAAAAACCACCAAGAGCCAAAGAAATTTACCAAATGCTACAAATATTTAGTCAATTTTTGTGGTAAATGTTCAGCAGCCTGAGGTGGATGTTTGCGTCGTTTCCGTGGTTTCATGCGAACCGCCTCTCTCTCTCTCTGTCTCTCTCTCTCTCTCTGCGTGTACAGGAGTGGTTCGCCGTGTATGTGGAGCTGAACCAACAGATCGCTGCCCTGCTCAGTGCTGGGGAAGAGGAGGAAGTGGCGGAGCTGAAGGCTCTGCAGCAGCAGCTGAGCGACGTCTGCTACAGCCAGGCGTCCCAGCTGGAGACGCGTCAGAACGTCCTGCAGGCGGCACACGCCTTCCACAGCACCACGCAGGAGGTAACGCCGCGCCGCGCTGCGCCGCGCGCATTCCAGCTGTCCGAGGCCGACGCGCCTGACCGGTCCGCGCTCTGTGTCCACAGTTGTCTCAGCAGCTGGACGGCCTTCTGGGCATGCTCTGTGCCGACGTGTCCCCCTCCGACGGGGCGTCCATTCAGCAAAACCTCAAACTGCTGGAGGAGAAACTGCAGACTGTTGGTTTGTTCTCCGAGCGAACGCATTTTCCCCTCACTGTCCTCCGTGACGCCAAAACCCCTCCGCCTGTTCTCGCCCCACGCAGAAGCAGGCCTGTCCTCGCTCCGTCAGAAGGGGACGCTGGTGCTGGAGCAGATGTGCGGCCAGGCGTCGTGGTCCCTGGAGGAGGCGGAGAGCCCGCCTGGAGAGCAGCAGGACAACGTTCAGCACGTTCAGGCTGTGATGGAGGAGATGGAGCTCCGCAAGCAGAGGTAGCTCTAAAACCTCCTCTTTATGGAGGAGTGCTCAAAATCCTTGAAGATGCTTTGAGTTTCAATATTTAGAAAGTGCTTGATATTCTGATGGAACAGTTTTGTAATAAAGTGTAGCGTGACGTTTGATTAAAAGTGTTGTTTCCTGTTGAACTCAGATATGTTCACACACCCAATATAAAGACAGACACACATTTTTTTTCCCCCAATGCTTTGAAGTTAAATCAGAATAAACTTTTCCTGTTTTAGGTCAGCTAGAATTACCAAAATTATTTATTTTTGCTAAATATCAGAAAACCGAGCAAGATCATATTTTAGAGATCCTCTTGTAACTTCCTGTATCGTAAGCATTTAATTTAACACAATCTGTATGGATGTAATGAATATTTATTATTTCTAATGTTGATCTTGCTGATCTTTGTAATGGAAACAAAAAGTGGCTTCTATTTTATATGCTGAACATTGTTACAGAAATTGGACAATTATTTTCTTAATCTGTGTTTTGTTCTTGGACCGGTCAGGTGTGTTTGTGAGACATTTCAAAACATAAAATTCTGTCATTTGAATTGATCTTGTTTCTGTTGTAGGATATAGCTGCTGTGACAGTACATTAATAATATCACATAATCATGAATTGATTGGGTTTTTAGGTCATTTGTCTGCTGGAAAAGTTTGGAAGCTTACCTTGAAAATGCTTGTAAAGCGCTTGAATGTGGGAAAAGTGTTTGAACCGGGTTACGGCTGCACATTTTCGGGTTACGACGTCACAGCACAGTTTCATTTTCTGATCTGTACATGTCACTATTCACAACTGAAGACATTGAGCACAGCGGTGCTTGTGCTCAATAACAACTTCATGAACCTGCGTGTGTCTCAGGTGTGAGGACATGGTGGATGTGAGGAGGCTGAAGATGCTGCAGATGGTCCAGCTGTTTAAATGCGAAGAAGATGCTCTGCAGGTAAAACGCGTATGGATTTAAAACACTGACATACACTTCCTGTATTGATCAGATGGTTCTATTTCTGCGTGCGTGTGTGTGTGTGTGCGTGTGTGTGTTCAGGCGGTCGAGTGGCTCGGTGAGCTGTTGGACGCCTTGTTGAAGACGCACGTCAGACTGGGAGACGACTCCCAGGAGACACGGACCATGTTGGACAAACACAAGAAGTTTGTGGACGTAGCTCAGGTGACAGAGTCCATAGAAAAAAACTGAAGATGTTTGTGGATATTTTTTTAACTTTGGCCAACTGAGACTGTAAAGCTTTATTGTTTGCACCGAAATCATTTTTGGAACTTCTAGTTATCACACATTGGTTTTGTCACTGATCTGGAACCGGCTCGGCTTTTCAAACTTCATCTCTTATTTTTCTCAGAGCACATACGATTACGGCCGCCAGCTTCTGCAGGCGACCGTCGTCCTGTGTCAGTCGCTGCGCTGCACGACGCGCTCGTCCGGCGACACTCTGCCCCGACTCAACCGGGTGTGGAAGCAGTTCACCGTCAGCGCCGACGAGAGGCAGCAGCGGCTGGAGATGGCCCTCAACTTCCACACCGCCGCCGAGAGAGTGAGTTTTACAACCATAGGAGATCAGAGCGCATTTGGATTTTATGAGAATTGGGAAATAAGAACCTGTTTTAATGAATGAATTCATCTTACTGTGTGTTTGAGTCTCACTGACTGGTTGATTTTTTTTCTTTTTTTTTCTTTTTTTTGCTTTGACATAAAGCTAAGCACTTTACTCAATAGTTAACTTATATATTTTTTGTAAATTATTGCTCTGATTTTTAAAAGCTTTTACAAGCTAATACTGATTTTAGCTCATTTCTATTCTGCTCAGGAACAGTGATTGCTATTATTTTACTATTATTTCAAAACAAAGAGACGAAAATATTTGACTGAGTTCACTTTTTAAGCTGAATGTTGTCTCATATTAGCAGTTAGCATAATTTGCATGCAGCGCTTTAGAACAAGTGTGTACTCTTGGACAACATTGGCCCCTACTATTATTACTCTTTCCAAATACTTGCCAGCAAGCCCACTTCTCATGTTGCATTCAGGTATAGCTGGGAAAATAGATTATCGAAAAATCTAGTGTCATGTTGTATGAAGTGTAATGTTTTCGAAAAATGTCTGACCTCTCACTCTGACCGTTTTTAAGAGGTTATATTGTTATATATTCTACATATCCAGGCATTGGCTGTGCTTTTATAAGTTGAATTATTTAAAAAAAAAAATCCAAACCCAATCTTCAGTCACTTCTGTACTTTCCCCTTTTTAATGTTTAAAACAGAATAAAACCAAAGACATTTTTCGAATTTGAAAAATATTCCTTGCTGACTACAGCCTGAATAAACGACATATAAAGACATTTAAAAAATGTACTGAACTCTGACTTTAAAACTGAGAACATACAAACCTGTGACTGTAATATTCCGTTCTACCCCGATGGTAAAGTCTAAATGTCCTTTTGTTTTGTTTTCCACTTTGTTTCAGGCGCTGCAGCAGGAGCGTGTGGAGGTGGAGTCTCTGGATGAAGTCGACTCTTCAGGGAAAACTCTGCTGGACAGACTCGCTTTGCCCATCATCTTCCCTGATGGGTACAAACTCAAATGTTTACTAATCTTTCACTTACTCGTTCAACCATAATCCTCCTTTATGTACGAGATCCAAACGTGTGAACAGGGCTTCAGGTTCCTCCCTATGTGACAATTAATCAGCCCTTGTTTTTTTTTTTTTTGCATTCATTCTTTTGGAAGCATTTCTTCTTGTTTTGCTTTATATTTAAATAATAGCATAAGTTGCAAAAACATGAAATGACTGAAAACCTCTCGTCATTTCAGGAGCGAGCAGTTCTTTGGGAGTCCCAGCGACACGGCAGCCACGGCGGAGGGGGTCCGAGAGCGCCTCCTGCTGATCGAAGAGCGGCGGCTGCAGATGCAGGAAGCCAGGCTTCTCAACAACAAGGACGAAGAGGAGGAGGAGGAGGAAGCGGTCAACGGCCTGGAGGGGAGGCTGGATGTGATCGGGGAGGAACTGAGCGAGAAAGAAGAGCAGGACGAGGAGGAGAAGGAGGCGGAGCATCAGGACGAAGACTCGGAGCGAGCCACGCAGGACCGCTAGCAGACGCCCGGCGTCAGACCGAGCAGCCTTCATGAAGCTCGTTGGTGAGGGGCTGCTGACGTCTGGAGCGGTTCTCCCCCCGAGGCGCGGAGCGTCTCCGTGTTCCCGCTGCAAAAAAAAAATCAGCATTTTTCTGACGGTTTCTGTAAATTAAAACAGCGCCTCTCCTCAGCATCACTGCGTAACCTCTCCTGGAAGCGGAGAAACTTGAAGGGTCGAGAAACTCCTCGACTGTTTGGGACAGAAACCGTGAGGACTTGTGCCGTTTCTCTGATGGTTGCAAACAGTAAAAACTGGAATAATTGAAGCTCATCTTTCTGCTCCGTGGAGGAGAATCGTCGTTTAAGGTCCTCCTAACACCGCTGCTGCCTCCTCCTCATTTACAACTGGAGCAAATCTTCTCGTTGCTCGGCACGTCTTTCTAATGTCCGTTTTCGTTTGAATTCTGAAAAATCTGTTTTTTTTTCCTGCAGATTTCAGAACCCGGTTGGAGTCCCTTAGGCTGAACGTCATTCTACTTCCAGGACTCTTTTATAGCAGCTCAGTGAGATAATTTGATGGCAAGTCTCAAAAGAATTTCCAGAAAAAAAAAAAAAAAAGAGCAATCTTCAGTCAGCTAGAAGGAAACATTTACACTTTAACAATATCTGTGATCTGTTTGCTTTTCAGCCTCTAACAGTACAGCGTGGCAAAATGAAAGCATTCATTCAAACGGAGCAGTTCCTAAAGCAGTTTGTGTGTAAACAATTGATGTCAAGGCATCGCAGGATAGAAATGATTTTGACTCTGTCATAATTTATTTGCACTCCTAAACGAAGCCAACAACGCTTAAATGAATTAAAACTACAAGTTTAAATCTGAAGATATCAGCAATAATTAAGACCTCCTGGTGCATGTTCCATCCTGCTGTTCGTTTTCAGAGTTTTCTGAATCTGTGGTTTTAAATGTGAAGGTTTTTCAGAAGGGTTGGAGTCGTTGTTGGCCAACACCTAAAATGTTGACATCTGTGGTAAAAATCCAAGCAGTTGTGTGCAGTGGATCCCTTTTCTGCTCATACTTTCTCTTTAAGAATCAGCTTTAATGTTGAGTCGGTGAGAAGGTTTCTATCAGTCAGATCAATTCTTGAGTTGCAGTATAAAGTGCGCAATATTTTGAAGTGGATTCTGCAGAATATCATGTTGGTGACCACTGATCAAATAATTACACAAACAACGTTTGCGTCTCACTTTCAGCTGGACTTGGAGAGGATGTTTCCCTCTGAAGGTTTTTCTGGGTTTTGACGGTTCTAGTCTGTGCAGCAGACAGGCTCCACCTGCATTCCTGCTTCTAAAACAAACTCTACATATAAAGGAGTCCAAATGTCACTGCAGCCTGCGTGGGGGAACTGAGATGTTTGTTCATATCAGATGCAGATGCAACCTCTGAAAAAGGTCAAATTCCTGTTATCTATTTGTTCAGTATGTTTTAAGCTCAACATTTCTCGTTCCTGGTTGGTTTTTCTTAGGAACTGCTGCTGTGAGTGTCGACAAAACGCTCTCTTTACCGTCCAATGGCAAAGACCACAACATCCTCCTCTCAATAAAGTATATGAGAAACTTGTTTGGGGTTTTTGTTGTTTTTTTATTTTGGAGGAATGCTGAAAATGCACAAAGCAGTAAATCAACAATGAAAAGCCGTGTTATGGACGCAACGCGCTGTGAGTGAGTCGGCCTTCCTGACAACAACTTCTTTCAACAAACGGCTCGTTTTAGTGACGGCTGGCTGAACTCTTGTTGGCAGATATGGATTTAAATAGGGAAAAAAAAATCTGATTTTTGTTAAACTTGTTGCATTAAATGAAGAACTTAAGTAAATAAATTTTTCTACCTTACAAAGGTAAGCTGTGTACCTTTTCAACTAATAGCTTTAGCAGTCACCCTGTTTGGACCGTTTCATATTTTTATTTTTCTCCTACTAAGGTTATTAGATTGTGAATTTATTTTTACTTTGGCTAATTAAGCTCTTTACATTATAACTTTGTTTTCAAAACCTAGCAAAAAGCTTTTACAATATAAGGAAAGCCTACAGACCATATTCTTGTTTCGTTTCAAGGATTTATTCACACTGATTTCAAAACTGCCACAAGAATATCATTGAGTATTAAGATTAATGATGCTACATTAAGTAACGTTCCAGTTCTTTTAAACCTTCAACTCAACTCTTTACATGAGGGTTTTTAACATTTTGTTAAAATCTGATCTATCAAACAAGTTCCTCTTTCAAACACCCAGTGCGTTAAGTGAAGACTATTGACTACCTCCATATATTCAGTTTTGTTGTATAAACACACATTTCTCACTCCTGTGTTTTTTAAAGTACATCTTTACGAAACACTTTACATGCCAATATATGTACATTCAAATGAAAATGCTATGAACAAAAAGTATAGACTAGTGCAGCAGCATTTTAGTCAGCAACCACTAGAAGGCGACATTACATCTTCTCCAACCCGTTTATTTCCTTTTAACACTTCATTTCAATAAATAAAAAAGCAGTGCCTTTGAAGCTTTACTTATAGCCTCTCGTTTGTTTTCTATGAAACTCAGTGGCTGTCCTGCGGTGGTGCTGACGTGAATGTTGATGCAGCTGACAGGCTGATCCACAGCGTCATCGCCGAGTCTCCTTTTCCATCAGGTCTTTAGCCTCGTTGATCTTTGCAGCGAGGTATGGAGAGCCACCTACAAACAAACATGACTCAGTCTGTCCCTTTCACGCTGGAAGATACTCAAAAAAGCTCAAGAAAAATGATCAACGTAGCATTTAAAATTCAGGGTTCCCGACGGTTTGAGTGTAAATTTCATTGTGTTGTTCAACTGCAGACAGCTCCTCACAAACGGTGACAACGGCGTTCAACCAACTCATAGGAGAAAAAGCTACATTTGACAATTTCATAGATTGCTTTTCTTGTATTACTGTCTTGTGAAAATGCTTGGTTTGTAGAGCAGATGGTGTAAAGTTACCTTTATCTGGATGATTTAGGACCATGATCCTCCGATGTGCCTCACGTACTTTGGTCTTTGTGGCAGCTGGGCTGAACACAACGCTTATCGTTATTATAATTAGTCCTAATGTGTTAGCATGAATGCTAACAGGCTCAAATGCTCACCTGACGCCCAGTATGAGGCCTGCCTCTCGCCTCGACATCTTCTCCTCAAAACCTCCTTTGTAATACGACGAGAATCCCTGAGAGGGCAGAAGATGGTTGCAGCTGGAGTACTGAGACGGACTGGGAAACTCAATTTGTGACTTAGACTTTTCAAGAATTTCCATGACTGCAGAGATTTTCGAGCAAACTTTTGAAATGTTGCAAAAAAGCAAAAACAAAAAATGCTTATTCGTTGTGTTTCCATCTACTGGTTTGGAGCGAATCAACCAGGCTGCGGCGAGCGTAATTTCATCAGATATTAGACACTCAAAGATGTAATAGAATTCAAAACGCACATATTAAGTGTTAATGAAAACACGGTTTACGAGATGAACTTGCACGAAAGACGCAACGCAGCTTGAAAACAGGAATTCCACTGGTTTTTCATTCAGTGAGCGAGAAGCTCAGCAAAAATATTTAGCTGATCTGAACATCACAGCCACGATCAGGTAATATTTTTCTTACTGCTGAGGGCATCTTCTTGACCGTTTCAGAGAAGGCCTGTCCCAGGGGCTTCCACAGCTGGAAAGCATAGCGGCCTGGGGAGCAAAAAACCAAAACAAATAAATATTTCAAAATAGAAGGCGATTAAATACCTGCTTGCATTTAACCAATGAAGCTTTCAGCAGCACAGGCATCAGCAGTAAAGGAATAACTCTTATTCTTATAGGTTACGTTCATGTCATCCTGGAGAATGAGGTATTTTTACCTGCAAAACCCACAGCAGCAACACCAAGGCCAACCGCGATCAGAGTCCCTCCCTGTCCACAAGACAAGGTTAAACTGGTAAGTAAACACACCATATGAAGGCCTTGCTGCAGTGTGATCCACTTCACGCTGAAGTGGATCACAGTCGGAGGGTGTTTTCTTTACGAAAATAAACTGACTTGTGAAATCGCACAACCGCCATCAGGTTCCCTAAAAAAACCCCATAAACTTCAAATGAGCATCATAAAATTAACACAGGTTATTAAGTAAGTTAATGAAAGAGGAGAAACGTAATAATAAAAATGTACTCGGCCACTAAGAACCATTATGCAAAACTATTCAACGTTCCTGCACATCCTTCCTGTCTAAATGTCTTCCTTTTCCACAGATCTGCAGACTTCTTGTTCCTGCCTTAAAGTGGGAATAAAAGGCAAACAGCAAAACTGAGTTTGAAATTAATATTTACAATGACACATTTTGAGCGTCTGCCTCATTTCCCCAGCCAGGGAAGCTGGTCTCAATCGGCTTTTGTTTCCGTCCTTGTTGACAGCAGAGACATTTTTCCAGCCTGATCCAGATCTAGAAATCACTTTCATAAAACCCTCATCCTTAAATAAAAACTTTATAGACCGCAAAGTAACCCTGACTATTCCTCTGAATACCCTCAAACACACCCAGCATGCTGCATAATGCCTTAGACCGAGTTTAATCATGTTTAAATGAATAAATTACACCATTTAAATGAAAAATAAACATTACATCATTCATACTTAGGCAGTATATAACAAGACTGATGACTGAGTGTTATTTTTCATGAGATGCACTCAGTTTATTAAATTAGCCTTTTAAATCACAAACGTTTTCCAGCAGAACAAATGCATGCATTTCAATCCTTGGACCTGCCTAACACAGGATATTTATGAATTATTACATTTTATGTTGGTCATGTCAGTGAAAATGTAGGTTTTATACTTGGCAACAATTGTTGCCGGTGCGATTAAAGGGGTTAATATTTAAGGTCACGACACGAACATGCATAATGACCTTCGAAGAGTCATTAATGTATAAATAAATAACTAGATAAAACAAATAATACATGTTTTCTCATTAAGAACTAGGAGGTAACTTTGCACCAAGCAGCCTCTCCCCGCTGAATTAAAGCTGCTTCACCGGAAATCACGTTTCTGATGTAACCGAGTTCGACGCCGTTAACGGTCAGCGCGGCGGTTACCGCCGCAGACTTTGTCATTAAATCTCACTACATTCGTTTGACAGACGCTGAAAAGCTCGCCGACCACAACCCGGACACTCACCAGCCGTCTGTCTATCTCTGCGTCACTCCTAACGCTCGTTTTAGGGGAATATTCGGCATATCGCATCGTTTCGTCCGTCGCTGCCGCGCCGGCGTTCGCCATGTTGCCTCCCTGACGTCACGCCAAGTGTTGGGTATCCGCTCGTTCCTTTCAAAATAAAATTTATGGTCACTTCCTGCTAGTGTGCGAATCGTCCTAAAGTGATTCCGTTCATTGCCTGCTGTCGATGTGCTCTTGTGCAAGAAACTTTGGAGCAGCTTCTTCTGACTTCTTTTCTTCTTATTTTTTTTAAATCTCATATAACAATAATTTTCACAGATTGAATTAAATGAAAACAAAGAACGAGTACAGAGTGCCAAGTAAAAAATAAATAAATAAATAAATAAACCAACCAAGCACACTTAATAAATTAACAATGAAAAATAAAATCAAAACTTAATTTACTAAAATTACGCCTTTAAATAAGACAATCATCTCAAATGGAAAATATATATTGCTGTACACAAATAGCAATAACAACACAAATTGTACTGATTATTATTTGTTTTCATTTTGCCTTTTTTTTAATCAATTGTAAAAAAAAATAAAGGAAAAAAAACTGAAAGCAAGAACAAAAGGTATCTATTATGCCATTCTGAATTTGTCAAAAGTCTGAGAGACAAATAAAACTTCCACAGTGAGAAAAAACTTTAAATTCGTTTTAAAGTTTCCTCTTTATGTAATGGAAATTAATTCTCATTCATTTCAGTACTATTTCATTCTAAAATGTCAGATTCGTTTTAACATTTCATTCTCTTTATTTCTAATGTTTCTAACAATGAATCGATTTTAATGTAAAATGCTAAAGAGCCAGAAACTGAATCTCCTCTTAATATTCTACATTTTGCCTTTACTATGTGAGGAAGATTTAAAAAAATAAAAAAATAAATCTTCACTGGTGCACAAAACTCTGCCTGTCAGACTTTCAAGGATGCATCTAGGAGCTACATGGGAATACAGATACCTGAACCAGATGTCTTATAACATCTTCAGTCATTTTTAGTGAATTTGCACATAGAAATTTGTTGAAGGCTGAAACAGAATTTATGTTTTTTATTTTTCACTGAGGCACCCTGTTGCTTCATCTAATGTAAATATGTTGAACATCTCCTAAATTGCAAGGAGAAAAAATAAAAACATTAATAATACGGTATTAGAAATTGTGCATTGGGAAAATGAAGATTTCTAAGAGATTGAAAGAAAGTTATCAAAATACTGTTTAATTTCCCTTTATTATAGTTAAAGTTATGATTCAAGAAAAATGTACTGAATTGCCTGGTTAATTTATTTCAGGCGACTGAATATTCCGGTTTCATCACTGAACAATTAATTATTACTAAAGAGTCTGTAGTTGAGTTGTTACAAAATGTTGAGGTAAAACGTTCTCTGGGAAAATTGCACATAGAAATTTTTGCACATAGATTTCTTCCTTTAATGTAAGAAGAAATAATTCAACTCGGGCAAAATTATTAGATGATTAAGCAGCAATAATGAACTCAATAGTTCATTGAGTCTTTAATGTTTTATTATTAGTTTTTTATTCCACTGAAGACATTTTCCATCTGTTGAAACATGTTTTATTTATGTAAAATAACATTTATTTATTTATTTATTGGAAGCTTTCACATGCTGAAAAAATGTGAATAGATCTCCAACTTAAAATAAAAATAATTAATTTGTTACATGTAGGCTAATTGTGCTTGTCAAATTTACATTATGTTTGCTTATGGCAACTTTATAAATTTAATAAATTTACTTGGATAAATTTAATTTGATTATTTGCAACAAATTAACTCAATCTTTTTAAGTTGGATCAACCGTTTTCTTTTTTCAGTGCAACGTCTCGACTCGTTAAATTGCAGTGACTGTTGTTATTTCTGTTATTGCTCTTATTATAGCTGCTTTTTGAGCTGGAAAACTAGAAGAATCAAAAATGTAATTTGACGAGTTGATCATTTATTTGATAAAAAAGCAAAACCTTTTGGTAATGCTTATCTAATTGGCTCAAATGTAAAAACTTTTAAATGTTACCCTTCATTAATTGAGAGCTATTGTTAAGTTATACCTGATGGCATTCTGTTTTTCGATGAACGCAGGAAGCTGGGGGCGTTAGTTGATATACAGCGGAGGGGAAGTTGGAAATTGGGTCGAGGCTTATGTGTTTCTTATCACAGCACTTACCCTAGGAGTTTTAAAAGTCTGTGGCAGATTATTTGCAAAGATAAACCGACAGACGAGCGCAAATATTTCCTGCTGGTTCAAAGTTGGGTTTTCTGCTCATGTGAACCATCAGAAACTTTTCACTGCCTGGCAAACAGCAAAAACACAGAAATCAGGAGATGAGAAAGATTCACGTGTACGAATACAGTGGATGTTAGATAAGTCTTTTTCATCTCAAGTTTCTTGTTTTGTTTGCAGCCCTGCAGCAAAGAATAACATCAATGAATTCATTTCATTCTTTGCTGCGGAGTGCATCTTTCATCAGATATCAGCTGAAATTGCTGGAATTTTTTTAGAAAAAGTTGCAACAACAACATTGTCCTAAATCATCAATAGTGTGACACTTTGTAAAAACCTCCAACCTTGTTGTTTGTTTTAGATTTCCAGATTTTGCTTTAAATTTATAACCTACATTTTCAGATAAAAATACCAACTTTATAATAATTATCAACGTGTAGCCTGATGCACTTCTTATTTTGTTCTTCATTTTTTAGTTTTCAAAACAAGACTTTTATGTCGTCAAGCTAGTTTTAATATCAGAAAGTGATGATCTAAGTGAACGCCACAAGCGGTTCTCGAAAGATGTTTTGCATTTTTAAGGAAAAAAAAAAAAAGAAACACAGACCAAAGTGATCTCAATAAGGTCTTGTAGCCTCAGATCACTCAACACTGTGATCCGAATAAAATTCAGTGACGGATTCAAAGCACACCAGCAAATCCACCTCTGAAGGAAAATGAGCAACAGTAGGTTTTGAAGTGGCGTCGCCAAGCCCCGGTTTAAATCCTAATATGATTGAACAGGTCGCTCATTGTACAAACCTCTTCAGTCTTGTTAAATTAAAGCAAGTCTACAAAACTTCCCCCACAGTGATGCAAAACACTCAGTTGACTTCAGCTCTTGCCATCAAGGGGAAAAAATATTTTTTCCACAGAGAGTCAGGTTTTGTTGGATAGCTTTTTCGCTTACAAATGGAGGCATTTTGTATTTTTGTCTCCTGATAACATCTGCTTGATGGTCTGAAATTATCAAAAAATACTCCTAATAATTAAAAAAAAAAAAGCACTGTGAAACAGTATTTGAAATAACTCAACCTGGAACATTTTTATCAAACAGACAAACCCAGCTGGAACAGATTCCACACTCCATGATTGTCTTGTAAAATAATTTGCAAGTGTGTGAAAATCAACCCACAGCAATGTCTTTGCCAACATTTTAAGTTCGCTCCCATGCGGTGTTAACCTTTCTTATGAAAAGCTGATTTAAACCAAAGGCTCTGATGTGTTTTATATCCATACATAAATTAAAATCATGATTAAAATGACAAAATACCTCCTCGCCTCAAAGATTTCTGTACACTTCATAGAATAACCAGCTAGAATTTAAACTAGTTTTCCTTCTGAAAACTGCATGCAAAAAGTCATATTTTATCAAGTATCATCATTACAATATTCAGTTTATATTCTCGCATGCCAGAAATGCACCACAAAACGTCTCGTTCATTGTTATCAAGCACCGGAGAAAGCAGGATGTTGACTTTCTTTGTGTGGGAGTTTTAAAGAAGAAACCAATATGCACATAAAACTGCAAACCAAAAAAGTCCAGCTGTTCAACAGATTCCTGTCTGATGGTGCTGCTTGTCGTATCTGTGGGTGTGTCTAGTGCGCAGGAAGAGTCTTTGGTACCAGTCCTGATTTGCAGGTTACATTAATTGTTGGTGCTGCACAGCCTACAGCCAACGGGTCACGATGGAGAAAAAGCACATGCATGTTCAACACAGCAGAATTTCCAGTTCAGCTTCTTTAAGAAACTGCAGGGGTGAGTTTAGTTCAGACCAGCAACCTGATGGTGTTTCTGTTGTCCGGTGTCCTGGCTGTAATCTTCCCTCTGTTCAGGTTCAGATCGTTTCCATCTGAGAGTCATTCTGTTCTTCGGCGTGTTCAGCATCTGCCTGCTCATCGGACTGCTGGTCGCCAACACTCAGTGTGAGTCTGCTCAGAAACCTGAAACAACTAAAACAATAACTCTCTTTGGCTTTCTTTTTTCTGAAATGAAGTCAGAAAAAATATCTTGTTTGTTTTTAAAACACAAAACTTTTGCCAAAAATTGAGGGGGGTTTTTTATGCCTAAAGCATCTTTTGAAAAGAAAGTGATGGTATTTATTTATTTTTGTCCTTTTTTTCTACATGATTTTAGGATGGTAGCAATTTTCAATTATTATTTAAGTTTATGATGGTAAGTTTAACTTTTGACATTTGGAAGTTTCTAGAAATATAAGTAAGTAAACGTTTAATTTTTGTGATGAAAGGAGGGACTAAACAGAAAGTATCTATTCATAAACAGAAATTGTTCCTAATGTATAAATAAGTCTATGATTGATACTGCACCTGGCACATAGGGTTAAAAGTAATTTTTCGTATCTCTGTAATACTGAGGTTTTGTAGCAGGCCAATCAGAGTCCTGATCTGAATTCAAAGCAGAATCTTTGGAAGGATCTTGAGATTAGGGTAATGGCAAAGAGGTCTTCCAAGGTCAAAGATTCACCAGACAAAAGTTTTGATCAACAATTACATGAAATGTGTTGCAATAACAATACAGATTTTTCTATTGATTACTAAGCGTGGTATAAATAACTTCTTCTGTGGAAGTTTATAATGTATGCAATTCTTTTGGGGGTTTATTGTTTTGGTTGACAACTTTCCTGAAACAAAGCCAGATGAGAGTGCAGTCAAGACATTGTTGCGTCTTTGTCGTCTTTCCCTCAGTAAAAATCTATTTTCCTCACGAATTACAGACAACGACGCCAAACGGCAACTAACTGAGGAACTCCAGGTCTTGAAAAAGACTCGTTCCTCCCAACTTTCAGAAATAAAACAGCTGAAAACGACGCTTGATGAGAAGTCTGCAGAACTAAACAGAGCTCTGTCCGCACAGAGTGAGCCTTCGCAAATCACGTTCGAGAAGTCACATTGAAATTCAAAGCTCTCCCGATGTCTGTCTGACCTCACATCCTTTTCCTTTATTCATTTATTTCAGATATTGACTCCAAATGTAATTCAAACGAGGAACTCCAGAGGAATCTGACTAAACGTCTCCTCGCCTGTAATGAATCTCTTTTCAACACAACCAAAGAGAGAGACCAGCTGATTGAGTATCTCAAAGGGAAAACCGGTGAAGGACGGACTGAGCAGAGTAAGCCCTAAACACCATACACTATTTTTCATTTAATAAAAGATACTGATAGGGGTAGGTATTGATTACATTTTTTGTTTCAACTTTCAAGCTCGTTTTTCCTCATCTATTTTCAGATAGCTCCACGTTCAATATGACAGGAGAAAATCACCTCTCCGGACTTTCAGTCAATCTGACAGAGTCTTTCCAAGAAAGTGAGCAAAACCTCTCATCCGTTGAGAAAGACCTGCTGAACGCCCAGCTTGGTGAGACGACTAAAGAGCTGCTCCGGTTTTGCCGTTTGTTCGAAAGGAAGTCTTTAGTTTTGTTCGGTGAAGGCGGCTGACGCGAAGTTGAAGTCACGACAAAATCGCTCCAAATTATCTGGCATGTTCACGCCTAAGAAAAATTGAAGACGTTCAAATTTGTATCTATGTAGGATTTTTGCGGCATTTACAAATGTGAAATGCTTTGCGTTAAAATAAAACATTGTTCTGACAATGTGCTTTTGATGTTTGCATAGCAGATGATTACGCCAGTCCAATACTTATACTGTGCTGTGCAGAAAAATAAGCTATGTGAGCAATATGTATTTCATAATAAGACGATACTATGCCACAATTTGACAAAGCTGTTTTTCGTTTGCTGTGCCGCCTGCTCTGTTCGTTTTTAGATGATCGTTCCTGGTGGCCCGGATATAAACAGTCCGAACATGTCGCCGTGATAGTTAATATTGAAAGAAACATTAAAAATTGACCTTCATGTGAATTTGAAACCATCTGAACTTAATTCTCTTTTTCCAGACTCAACACGTCCTGACGAGTGGTTGACGTTCAACAGCTCTTATTACCAAGTCTCTGGTAATGGCTCCTGGGATGAAGGCAGAGCGGACTGCATCAGTAAAGGAGGCGATCTGGTGGTGATAAATAATCCTGAGGAGCAGGTGATGAGAGATTTTATAAGGAGCTCATATAAGAAGCTCATAACTAAGTTAATGATCAAAACTCAAAGAAACCTGTTTTTGTCGATGTTTTACAGCATTTTCTTGCTGAATTAAAGCTGGACGCATGGATTGGTTTGAGCGACAGGGAGACTGAGGGATCCTGGCTGTGGGTTGATGGAACCGCTCCGAATTTCACGTAAGGATCCAGTCTTTTAATTGAGCGTCGACAGTGACTCTGGATGGTGTTTACTTTAGTTTGCATCATGGTTTTTGCATAAACACTTGATAGTTGACAAATCATGTTGTCAAATACGAAGTGAACATGAGCCTTTGAACTTAACTTTATTATCTGATCCGAAATTACCCCCAAAATATTTATTATTGACACTTAAAAATAAACATGAAAACTCTGAAGCTTTACAGTGCAGTAGAACTACATTTGAATGGCATAACGAGTCACAAGTTTATGTGAAATTTAAGGAATTTCAAGGTTTATTTAGTTGGTGAAACTGATTTAAAAAAGAAAACACTTTAAATGGTTGTGTCTCAATGTTTTCTTCATCTGACTGCTTCTTAACTTGTCAAAAACACAAGACAATACCGGTTAAATAACCATAATTACATCTTCATCACAAACCTAATAATTGTACGCTAGGAATGATTGAAATTAAATTTTAAAGCTTTTTATTCTTTATTCCAGGTCCTGGCGCTTCGATCAGCCTGATAACGGTGGTGGAGACCCAAAGTGGGGTGAAGAGGATTGTGCACATTTCACAGTATTTGACGGCGCACATTGGAATGATGTTTCATGTAATGCTACCAAAGAATGGATTTGTGAAAAAATACCAACCAATCAGTTTTGAAAATGATTTATTTTTGTTCTTCGGCAACCAAGCAGACAGAACTGTGTAACTCACCTGTTACAAAATGAACTGCATTGACATACAAAAGCGTTTTTTCCCCTCCATCAACAGAAAAAGTATTTTCACTTTGCTTGCTTTGCTGACTCAGTTAAGATTAGAAAATGTTTAGTTTGCTGGAAGTCACTTGCTGCTCCATTTCATTATGTGTATAAATAAAAGATCTTTGTTGCTGACTGAATTCTGACTTGCAGAGCTCCACACAAATATTTTCTTTTCTATATATGGAAAATACAGTTTATGGATCTTTCCTCGTCTTTAACATTTAGTAGAAATGCATCTTTAAAAGGTTCAGTGTTTGTGAACGCAGAGTGAGGCACAGCAACCGTTTGGGTTCTTCTTGTTGCTCCACCTGAAATCAGATACACAAGCCCTCTGATGTAGAAAATTATCAAATTCAACAGAGATTTGAAACTGACTTTGGACCAAACAATTTACTTCGTGTTCATATCGAATATATGAGTTTTGCATTGGGAAATTTGCTGAAGTCAGTTTGGTGTTATTTTCACTTTGGACTCAAAAATGAAACAGCACTGACAGATCCACAGTCTAACAGTAACAGATTTATTTATTAAAGATAATTTAAGCAATTTTTCTCTAATGATCACTGGGAATCATTTTCTTCAAAGGTTATTTCTGGAATAGTAGAATTACCGAGTAATGGGCAAAGAAACAGATTTAAACTGTGAAAGATTAAAATATAATAAGGTTCTGGGTTTGTGTTGTCTATTATTTTACACTGTAAAATATAATATATCAGTCTTTCCTAATCCTGGTACTCAAGGCACACTGTCTGGCATGTTTTAGGTGTTTCCTCGTTTCAGCAGGTCATTTAAATATTGAAGTATAATAAAGCAGGGAAACATCTAAAACATGCAGGACAGTGTGCTTTGAGAAATAGGGTTAGAAAATAATATTGTATTAAGAAAACCTTAACAATATAATATAAAAACATTTTATAAATATTCCTCTATAGACGTTGCTCTTTCCAATTTCATTATTGACTCAGAACCTTAAACAACCTAAAGGAAATTAACATCCAAATTTGAAAAGTTTAAAATTGGGAGCTTTAATGTGGATGAGCATTAGCTGTCTTCAATAAAGTCTTTTATTATCAAAGCTCTGGAGATTTGATCCACACAAGGAGAAGGTAATTAAGCCATTTCATTCCAGTGTTTTGTAGCTGTGGCACATCTATACACTGCAGGACACACTGGGCCTGGAGGACTGGAGTTTGACACCTGTGTTCAATCCGCCCTCTGGTGGCAACATGCTGCAACTACAGCTTAATGCCTCCCTCAGTCCCACCAGCAGAGACAGTCAAGCAGCAAACAATGTTTCCTTTGGTTACAATTTAAATTTTCTGAAAAATGTGATCCACCTGGACCTTTTTACTGCCTAATGAAAAAAACAAATACATTAGGAGATCTGAACGAATTATCTAGATAAAATAAATATGTTATTTTATTGATGCATGTCTCATTCCCAAGCAGAAAAGCACTTCTTCATTGAATTAAAAATCATTTTAAATCTCATAATTTGTAGGTTAACTGTATGTAACACTAATAGATAAGTGTCAATGTGTAAAAGAACAAGGCCAAACATGTTGAAAAACTAGAGTTAAGGTGTAAAAATCCAATCAAGAACCTGTACAGTACATGACTGTAGAGTCAGAGACTCAATGTAAGTGTTTGGGCTTCTTTGATAGAAATCTGTCAAAGGGAAGATGTGCTTTCACCTCAATTACAAATTAAATTTAAAAACTAAAAGACGTACTAACAAAATGATCTTGTTTGCTGCAGGAGATTCTCACAAACGTATGAGGCATTTTGTGGTTATTTTCATAAATGAAACCTTTTTCTTGTTTTTAGCTGCAAAGTGAAACCGATACTTTCATCTCAGAGCTCAATTTACGTTCCTTATTTTAACCCTTTATGGTCAAGAAAGAGAGAAAGAGTGAAGCAACACGACTCAAATATGGAGGCCTCAGCACTCGACCGCTGAGGATCAACATGCTAAGATGGAGGGAGGAAGTCAGAGAACCTTAAGAGCCAAAAAAAGACACTTCGAGAATCTGCAAGTTTATTATTTAATTGCCTTTAAAAGCCACAAGAAATCACAAGATACAGGTCCAACTTTTCAAGTTAATGTCATACAACATTTTCCAATACCATCATCACCATGGACAGTAACAATTAATTAACATTTATAACATTGCGTCCTTTTCACAGATCCATGGGTAAGGAACATTACATTTATCATCATTCCATGACTTGAAGTTATCCCAGATCTGTCCACAAGCTTCACCTCCACCAGCATTATCAGGCTGGCCGTTTGCCCAGAACTTAGAAAGTCTGTAAACAAGGGAGTTATAATCAGATTATCTTTCACAACAAACATAAAGGAAATGTTGCTTTTAAGTTTTGATGTTCTACTTTGCAAGTGGATATACATTAGTTGGCTTTGGAACCAGAAGAAAAATAAATGATTTACACAGTTTGAATTAGCAAAACTTTCCATATTTTAAGGATTCAATTTCTTTACTTTTGAATGAGAAACAAAGTTGTGTTCAAAATAACTGCAGTGTTTACAAAAAGTGTGTATATTATCACAATTTTCCATTTCCTGATGATTTCAGGTTTTTTCTTTACAAACAAGTTTATTTTGGTCTGGTGCTTCTGTTTAGGTGGTAAATCTTCCTGGAGTGAGTTATTGCTGAAAACTATTTCCTGAAAACAATCTAAATATTGAATCTCTATAGATAATGTTGCTTTTGTCAGTATCTTATTTGTATTTCTGGGTTTGACCCTCACTGTAGAGACAACAGGTGTGGAACGGCTGTTTCTTTTTCTAAAGGTTGAGTATCGATATGTTAACCGAGTTACTTTGTAACAATTATTAAATTAAATTGTTGTGGACTCAATCACAACAGCTCGCTTGATTGTTTGCCACCATTACATATCATGACAGTCAGGACTGTACATTTTCTGTTACGCTACTTATTATGAAGAAAAATAATAAATTAAATATGTTTCTACTGAAACCATAATTGATCTGATTTGTAATGTTGAACTGCTATCATTTTGCTCACTACATTTATATGCAGAACAAAACACCAGCCTTGGTACAAACTAAAGTAAAGCGATTTCATTCTGGGTTTGAGTCAGAAATAATATAAAAATACAAAAAACTTACTGAGGACTCAGAGGTGTGCCATCAACCCACTTCCAGTGTCCCTCTGTTTCTTCTTCATACAAACCAATCCATGTTGTGCTCTCAGTGAGGGTAACAACAAAATTCTTCAAAGAACATAAAAAATATTGCTTTTAGACTTGAATCAGAACACAGTGTGTTCATATTATGATTGTAATCCAGATGTATTGATCACTTTGAAAACTAGCTGTTCTAAAATCTTTCCTTCCCTTTTTTTCTGTTTTCTGTTTTATCTTACAACTTATTACAATAAAAAGCCAAAGAAAACAAATATTTTCTATTTATCAAAGACAAGCAAAGTTAAAATAATTCAACTGAGAAATAAAAAAAAATCTAATTGTATCTAAATGCAATCAAAATCCTACTTTAAAATAAAAGAAACCAGTTCAACTATACAAACATCTTCAACATCAATTCACGAGCGATTTCCACACTTCTGTGTTTAACCAAAAAGAACAAAAAACAAAACTAAACCTTTATCTGTTTTCAATGTGGGTTAAGAAAACTCAACCTAAACATGAAATTTGTGGCTGAATAAATTTCCAGAAAATTTATACAACCAGTTTTTTGCTTTAAAGACAATTTTCTCACACAGGGCAAGATGTGATTACACAGCTTTGTCTCTTCATGAAGTAATATCAGTTTATCTTTGATATTATTGCTTTGGCAAATAATCAAAACAGAAAAAAGTGAACTAATTCAGTCCCTCTGTCTACAATGCAATAGACAGAGGAACTGCTTCTTGTGTAACACATTTAAAACATGTAATTACGTTGGAAATGTCTGTAGATTGTATTCAAATCCTAAAATCATTATGGAAACATTTTGTAGCACAATGTTTATCCTAAAGGAAAAAGGAAAGTAGGAATCTCATTTGCAAAAAAATGAATCTCTCACTGAACGATCACATCACCTGTTCATCATCGTCGTTTATCACCACCAGATCTCCTCCTCTGTTCCTGCAGTCGGTTCTGGCTGCATTCCAGGAACCAGTTGTTGTAGAGCGGAAATAACAAGAACCGCTGAACGTCCTCCATCCTGCAGGACAGGTTTTCTCTAAAACATCC
>VMRN01000032.1:2316445-2418871 GCA_010277015.1 Poeciliopsis turrubarensis
ATGCCTCCCTCAGTCCCACCAGCAGAGACAGTCAAGCAGCAAACAATCTTTCCTTTGGTTAAAATTTAAAATTTTCTGAAAAATGTGATCCACCTGGACCTTTTTACTGCCTAACAACAAAAACAAATACATTAGGAGATCAGAACATCACGTCTGACCTCTCCTGGAATACAAACACCTCCCACCTGGTGAAGAAAGCACAACAAAGGCTCTTCTTCCTCAGGAAACTGAGACGGGCTGGACTTTCCTCACGGCTGCTCATGAACTTTTCAGGGCTACCATCGAGAGCGTCCTCTGCCTCAATGTGACTGTGTGGTATGGTAGCTGCACATCACTGGAGAGGAAACAACTGACACAGGTGGTGAGAACAGCACAAGGCATTGAGGGATGCCCCCTCCCAGACCTGGACTCTATTTACATAGGCCGGGTCAAGAAGAGAGCTGGATCCATAGCCATGGATTCCAGCCAACCGGGCCACAGTCTGTTTGTGCCGCTGCCATCAGGCAAGCGGTACAGGAATTGTTAAAAATCAGAGGAATATATCTTCTTATATTTACTTGCTCGTTACTTTTCCTCTGATCTTCCGGGTTCCAGGAACTCTGCATGTGCAGTGGAGTTTCAGAGAACAATCATACGACAGCTGACCAGATATTTCCAGAGTTTAATCCAAAGAATTCAATGCAATACAGAATGTTACAACAGCATTACACCTGGATTATCAAAAAGTCCAACACATGACAAACATAGAATTACCTGCACGAGTTGAAAAGAAAAGAAAAGAAAAACAAAAATGCATTTTTGGGAATCACTCACTCAGCACAAAGAGATTCGACCTTCTGCTGTAAAACAAACCATTTTATACGAATGTTTATTGCCCTCATTTAAATATATGCATTAGAAGGTGTGCCCTCTCCTTGCAGGGTTGTTCCAATGTTAATTTTATTACCTCCTGCTAAAAAGCCCCTAAATGCAGATATATGGATTGTCAAACTGGGTTTTGCCGTACCAGGCGTCTCCTGCAGACCCTCCAAGACCAGAATTTATGACCTGGGCCTGTTTTGGTTTTCTGCCTCAGTGCTTCAACTTAGATAGTGGTTTCTATTTTATACAAACTGGAACAAATCTAATGCCAACTAATAACTTTATGTTTGAAATCTAAAACTGCAGGGTTGTCTATTTTGGAAAAGCTCTTTGAAATGCCTGAAATATTTTAAGAGTAAAAAATAATGGTTTTAATAATCCTATTGTATCTTAGTAATATAAATTGCATGCAAGTAATATGATTTAAAACTAACTAATTCAAAACATGCTGTTTAATGCTTAAGGAAATATCTTAATACGTTTGATTATACTTTGGAGAAGACTTTTCTTATACATTTAATGTTTTCTTAGACATTTAATGTTTCACTGAACCCTTGAACCAACACCAAAGAATTTATTGATCCTGATAACAGCTACACTCCCTATCTGAAAACCCTCCTTACAGGAGTACCAGACTGCCTTCTCCATAGAAATTTATGTAAGTTCAGAAAGTCACCAGTTGTTTTAGTTTGGATTTTATCTAAGTTTACCAGTCGTAAAGTCTACTCCTAAAAATTCATGCTACATCTAATATTTTCGTATGTCTCTCAAGGTTAACTGTCTCTACAGTTATGCTAACTAAACTTATATTCTCAATAAGGCCTTCACAATCAGTTCTGCAGCTCTGTAGCATAAAATAAATGTCGCACAAACTGTTGCTTCAACCAATCAGATTTTGACGGAAACGTCAGCGTATTCACACGCTTTGATTGGATAGTCAAAGAGTATACCAGCCAGAGCTAGCAAACCATCAGTCGCGAGCTGCACAAGCGGATATTGTTGTGTTGACTTAATAGCTGTTTTGTCAACCCACAATGGGTGAAGGAGGAGAAGAAATGGATTTGGTTGGAGATTTACTGTCAAAGCCATTTTCAAGACTGACTTTTCAAAGAAAGCTGGACATTGTTAAGCAAGGTCGGGCAACTCCTAAGCTAGCAAGGCTGTCACAACCGGGAAAAGGATTTGTCCGCCATTTTCAGTTTAACTATACGAGCGGTGCTCCTGGCTCACAGGCTCCGAGGAACGTTGCAAATTGTATTGCTGGGAGTCCTTGTTATTTTCCACCGGTCGACATGGTGTTTGGAGTCACACTGGATTTGAAAAGAGTAAATGAGTTTTGTGACACCGTTGAGCGAGAGAGGAGCCGATACGAGGAAATTACGAGGCTCCTGAACGCGCCGCGGGCGCACAGAGATCCTCGCACGCGCTACCGCCAACTCCACGGCAGGATTAAGGGCAATATTATTTGCCAGACACAGACCAGATTTCAAGACCACGAAAAACTGATCTTTGTCACCCTCCTCGACCCCCAGAAGTTTCGGGAATACTGGAAAATTTTCCCGCATGCAGCCTTTTCCAGCTTAGCGCAGAGCCACGGAACACTTTTCGATCTGCCTCTGCTAAAAACAGAACTAACTGCCATAGATGATTTTTCAGGAAAATCTCCCACTGATCTTGACTTCCTTCAGCAGAAAAATCTGAATGAGAGCATGAGTCAGCAATACACATTTGTGTGTCTGTCGGTGATTCGTGTCGACTGCTTCTGTTGAAGGACATTCTCAGTCCTTAAGCGAATTAAAACTTATGCCAGAAATACAACAGGACAGGCTCGACTTTCAGCATTAGCTTCGATGGCGATAGAAAAAGATTTCTTCATGGAACCGAAACGCACCGATAATCTGCACAACAGAGTAATTGAAATCTTCTTGAGGAAAGAAAGGAAGATGGATTTTGTGTACAAATAATCAGGATTTTTGGTGAGTGAAATGTTGCTCTACTATTCCTAAATAATATTGCGATTTTATCGGGTTATTTTTGATGCTTTTTTTATGCGTGTTGCAGCTGTACCTGCAGTAGAAGTTTTATAGCCATAAAATAATTATTGAGGGTTGGATTGATTCAAACGGAGCACTAGTGAAGTCCTCGGTGTGAAATGCCCGGCCCACCACTGCTAAAAACTGCAGGACACACCGGCCCATGAGGACTGGAGTTTGACACCTGTGCCCTAATACATCAAACTTTACTTCAAAAGATATTTGATCACAATTCAAATCCAGCTGTTTGTTAAAGATCATTAAACAAACAGCGCCTGGAGATGTTGCACACTTAACCAGTGTGGTTTCACGGATTTTAATAGTTATTGCTGTTTACAACTTTTAACACACAAATAGAAGTGACAGTAAAAAAAAAAAGTGTTGACTGTGTTCAATACTCAAATATGGAGGCATCAGCACTCAACCGCTGATGATCAACATGCTAAGATGGAAGGAGGGAGTCAGAGAACCTGAAGAGCCAAAAAAGACACTTCCAGAATCTGCAAGTTTATTATTTAATTGCCTTTAAAAGCCTCAAGGAATCACAAGATACAGGTCCAACTTTTCAAGTTAATGTCATACAACATTTTCCAATACCATCATCACCAGTACAGTAACCAGTACAGTGACCAGTACAGTAACCAGTACAGTGACCAGTACAGTAACCAGTACAGTGACCAGTACAGTAAATGTAGTGAATAGTAGCAGATAGGAGTTTTTGTTCTGTTAAGTAACAAAAAGAGGCCTTTAGTCCTCGATGTTCTGCTGGCTGTACGTTCAGTGAACACACATTAGTTAATGATTATAATTGATCACATGATCAAATGTTGAGGTCTGAATGTGTGTAAATGTGAGTCACTCAGACTGTGTGGACAGGGATGTGTTCATATTCACTAAGATGAACTGCTGCCCTCCACTCAGAGATGTGGACAACGATGCAGTTCGTATGCTTTCTAATTACAAGAGAAGAAGAAAATATTGAATGACATCATTTCTCACCAAACACTCAATACAGTTTTTTGTCCTTTTGGTTCCTGAGAAATAATCCAAAGGGGTCAACAACAGAATCTCTCCACTCTGTATTTATTAAAACCAATTGTCTTACTCTTATTTCTTTACTTATGATAAATTGTTTTTCTGTATTTGCTCTTCTATCACCACCATTTAAATGATGTCTGTACTTTCAGTATCGTTCACACCCTGCTGGAGGACCATTACAGATAACTGGAGTTATTTCAACATGCTTTACAATGAAGAAGACAGTATATTGACAGAAATTACACAATATGGAGCATTGGTTATATTTTTGTTTGTTTGGTTTTTAAGTCTGTGAACGAGAGAGTTATTTCACAGATTATCTTTCACAACAAAGGGAAACAAAATTTTAGTTTGTTCTGCCCCACAGTCTGTCACTGCTCTTGATTGGCTCTAATCAATTTAGATTGACTGGAATTGTCTTAAAATTTTTTGTTTAAATGTTTCACATCAGCCATGTTGGGACCCAGCCATAGAGTTAACAAACACACTGGTACTGTCTATTCTACTGGTATTTTTTCTTTCATCTCGCTAACCTGTAAAATTAATTAGTAAAAAGTACTGAAGTCTGTTATGATTATAAGCTATTTATACAAATGTAGCCCCAAGCTCCAGTACTTCAAAACGTAGCTTAAACATTCAAAGTTCACATTCAACTGTGACATCATTGCATTAATTTATTGGTCAAAAGTAAATTCTACCATAGTGATTAAGAGATTTTAACAGGAAGGTTGAATTAGTTTTGTTAAATAAACTCTTACAAGTAACTTACAAGAAAAGTTACTTGTGTTTATTCCAGACACATGTGAAGAGTTATGCTGTTTTAAAACATCTTTGAAGGAATTTAATCATTCATGTGTTATATGCAATACTTAAGTGTTAGTAGGTAGATATTGTTAGTTAGTTGTTATATTGTATTGTCACAACTTAGTAATTTTGATCTAGATGACTATTATTGTCTATAATTAGCTTTGGCAATTATTAATTCTTGTACATAGCAAACCAAACGAAAACAGAAACTAACTTATCAGACAAAGCTAACCTGGGCAAATCCATACAGTGTTGTTGCAACAGTAGAGAGGAAAAAGGAGGGTTGAGAAGATGGAGGAGATAGACAAAAAAAAAACCCACAGAAGAATTGATGCAGGATTATTTTCACTGTTCATGACAGTAAAAAGTAATGGCAGGAGAAAGAGAATGACTAGTTGATGAGTAATAACCATCTCAGCTGAGATTCTCCTCCAGGAAAGAATGTAAATTGTCAGATTATAGAAAAACAATGAGCTATGAGTTTCAGTTCAGTAAATATGTTTTATTTTTTCAGCATTTTACAATAAAAAGCCAAAGAAAACAAATCCAGGGAATCCAGAGAGACATAGCAGTGATGATTGCAAGGTGGTTGTTTTTGTTGGAGGGTGAACAGGTAGCAGCATAAGAGGATTGTTGCCTCTTCCTGGATGATTAGTGAAAATGGAAGAAAAACCCCAAAGAAACCTAAATTGTTTTTCTGTATTTGCTCTTCTATCACCACCATTTAAATGATGTCTGTACTTTCAGTATCGTTCACACCCTGCTGGAGGACCATTACAGATAACTGGAGTTATTTCAACATGCTTTACAATGAATATGTATAGAAAAGAAAATATTTGTGTGGAGCTCTGTAAGTCAGAATTCAGTCAGCAACAAAGATCTTTTATTTATACACATAATGAAATGGAGCAGCAAGTGACTTCTAGCAAACTAAACATTTTCTAATCTTAACTGAGTCAGCAAAGCAAGCAAAGTGAAAATACTTTTTCTGTTGATGGAGGGGAAAAAAACGCTTGTGTATGTCAATGCAGTTCATTTTGTAACAGGCGAGTTACACAGTTCTGTCTGCTTGGTTGCCGAAGAACAAAAATAAATCATTTTCAAAACTGATTGGTTGGTATTTTTTCACAAATCCATTCTTTGGTAGCATTACATGAAACATCATTCCAATGTGCGCCGTCAAATACTGTGAAATGTGCACAATCCTCTTCACCCCACTTTGGGTCTCCACCACCGTTATCAGGCTGATCGAAGCGCCAGGACCTGGAATAAAGAATAAAAAGCTTTAAAATTTAATTTCAATCATTTCTAACCTACAATAATTAAGTTTGTGATGGAGATGTAATTATGGTTATTTAACCGGTATTTTCTTGTGTCCTCAGATTTTGACAAGTTAGGAAGCAGTCAGATGAAGAAAACATTGAGACACAACCATTTAAAATGTTTTCTTAAAAACAAAAACAAACAAACAAAAAAAACTATTCTATCAAGAAATTATTTAAATTTCATATTGACTGTAGGTGCATCCTCACTGTCAACTTAGGTGTCGCAGCTTGAACACATTGGACTCTCGAGTTTTTGAACATTAGCAGTTCACAATAAGAAAAAAATTAAAAAATTAAAGCGCTGATCTCTTTAGAGGCTCTTTCAAACTCCCAAGCGGTCAAAGTCACTCAATATACAACCCCTCAAATAACAACAAATAATGATCAGAGGTGTAATGATACAATCTCAGGTATTGACATGGGTTCTATGATGCTGCATTTTGAAATAATCAGTATGGGGAAGCCTGGTTGAAAATACATTTGATTTAAAAACGGTCTCTAAGCCAGGGCCATGCAGAGACCTGTGGAGGGGCAGGGACTCAAAGTTCAAAAAAGGGCACATTGAACAATATCTTAAAACACAGTACAACAACCTAGCAACAACCCATATTCATCAAGAATTTAATTTAATTTATCATTGCTGATATAGTATTATCAGGCCCGCCACATATTCGCCAATGAACCTGTTAATGACTCCAAGAGAGAGATTGGAGGAAGGTACTGTGGTCAGATGAGATTGAGTTCTTTGGCCACAACTCAACTCCACGTGTTTGGAGGAAGATAAATACAGAATATGACCCTAAGAACACCATCCCCACTGTCAAGTATAGTCATACGTCACAACGACAGATACAAACATACAGCTGAGATTAAAGCACAGAAATAAAACCACATGTCAAACCACATGTCTCTGTTTGTGCCTCTCAGCACTGAATCAAATGTCTAATCACTTACTTGAACTCCGGGGAGGAACCATCAACCCATTTCCAGGATCCTTCAGTTTCTTTATCATTTAAACCAATCCAAGCTTCTTTTTTGGTGATTTTAGAAAGAAAATTCTGTCAATATTATAGAAAAAACATTAAGATTTCAGTACAGCAGTTATCTGTTTTATAATATGCCATGACAAAATGACAAAAACCAAGGTAAAGAACATTTCTATTAAAGGTTTTAGAATTTATTCACCTAAAATATTAAACAGTAACATTTTTCTAATTATCTTCATAAAAAAATTAATCCTTATTAAACTTTAGCTATGAAAGAAAGACATGAATTTCATTCGCAAAGATAAATGAATAATGTCCCACTGAATGATCACATCACCTGTTCATCATCGTCGTCTATCACCACCAGATCTCCTCCTCTGTTCCTGCAGTCGGTTCTGGCTGCATCCCAGGAACCAGGCGATGTAGAGAGGAAATAACAAGAACAGCTGAACATCCTCCATCCTGACGGACAGGTTTTCTCTAAAAGATAAAAGAATATTTAGCTGTTTTTTAACACTAGTAAAAAAAAATAAAATAAAGTAAAATATCCAGAGATTGAGAGTGAAACTCTGCAAGAGGGAACTTAGACCAAAAATGGTATTAACAGGATCTGCCGTCTTTTAGAAAATAAGTTTTTCTCACAAACACCTGAAGACTTACTTTTCTTCAACAAACTCTGAAGCCTAATCATTTCTGTGAGGTTTGCTTTCAGACGGTCTCTTTCTGCGGTCACCACAGAAAGCCGGTCATTACTGTCCTGGAGACGATCAGTCAGATTGTCTTTGGTGAGATCTGCTGCCAAGCCGCCTGCATCATGAGCTAAAAGTAATTACAGCACATTATTAGAGAAAAACAGAAAAGCTTAATAAGATATACTTATTTAAATTTAGCTTAGAAAGTTGGTTTATTGCTGAGAGTGATTCAACCATTCTGGATTTTGATGGCAGAAAATTTTTTTATTTTCTGCCTTTAAAGATAAAGCAGAACAGACTCAATTAAATATGCGACAACAAAACTCACAGAAAACACCAAGACTGATGAGTCCAATCAGCAGGAAAACATTCAGAAGCCCCAAAGAGATGATAACACCCACATAGAGCCTCTTCTTAGAGCCGCCAGAACCTTCACAAAGGAAATACATTCATTTCCACTGCATAATAATGACAAAATATAATCATGCTTCTCTTTCTCCTGCTGTTCTTACCTTCATTCTTTGCAACAGGAATTTGGCAGACAGTTTTCACAGGATCAACATTCATATAGATTTCCTCCATTGCTTTGACAGATGCTGACCTTTTTGTAGACTCTCCGATCTGTCGCGAAACCAGAAGTACATGAGAACTGCTGAACTTGAGTTTGAGGAAGTTGCTATTCCGAGAAAGATAAATATTATTAGGAGTCGAAATTAGTTGTGCAAGACAAAAACCAGTGTGAGGGATTAACACCTAGGAGCCAGAGAGACGCTGAATAGTTTCAAAAAGATCCTTAATTTAAAAAAAAAAAAAAAGGTTAAAAAAACCATATTTCATATATTAGACTCCAGCAGACTCTGACCTCTGTCACACTGTGAAATAACTTGAATACTTCCTCTGCGATGTTGCTTGACAAAGCAGATTTCAACTTGGGCAGTAACCCAAGAACTTGAGCACAAACTGACCTAACAAATGAAACGGAAAACACAACTTATTTGCATCCATACAAGCCATGAGGAAATGAAAGACAGACCAGTAGGAATGTCCGAACTAAACCGTAAAAAACTGTTGCAACTTGTTGTTACATTTAATACTTATTTCAAATTATCTCCTGTTGAAATCTAGAAATGTCAGGTCATTCCTCCTGTCATAAAAATATATTGAATCAAAGTGTTTAGTCCAGGTGAAAAGCAGATGAATTGAACGTTTAACAGTTTTCTGACGCAACTCAGCATTTTATTTTTATCCAGGCCTCTTCGACTCTAGCAAACGTCCGACGTGGGGCGAGAAGTGTGACATACTTCTCACCCCACATGCAGCTGCAGAAACTGAAACAGATCCACAACACTCCTCATTTGCACCAAAAGTACATGAATGGTTTGAACATTTCACCCAAAGACTTGCTAAATAAAAGGAATCCCTTCTTGACGGGTCGTCATTGTACTTCCTGCTTACACACACGTCATCCTTCTTCAAAATGACACCTGCTCAGCAGAAACACAAACAGCTCTTTTAATGGTCAGGTCTAAGTTATAAATAGGGATCTAGGCACAGAAATTACACACACAAAAAGAAATTACACACAGCCAAATTACACACAGCCAAATTACACACAGCCAAATTGTACCACAATAGAAAAGGTTGTAGTTGGTTTTTGACCCCAGAAGACAAAAAGCTGTTTTTTGACATTCACTATTAACACAACAACTTCCCGTATTTTAAATACGTTTCCTCTACTTTTGATAACCGTGTTCAAAGTAACTGCAGTGTGTTATTTTTTTAAAATGTGATTGAAGGTCTACATCTCAATAATGCCTCTATTTTCATACATACGAATTCACTGGTAACTCTGCAGTCTCCAGCAAAATGCGTTACTGGTTACCTGAACGTAAAGAAAAACATTAGGCTGGGTCTACAATTTGCTGCACAAACTGTAAGTCCTGAAGCTGGTGAAGATCGTTACTCGCTGATAAGAGTTTTGTTGAGTGACCAATATTTTTTAGAACTGCTTCACGTCTGTATTTTTATTTTTTTCACTCCTCTGATTGGTAGCGGTCCAGCTGTTTGTGGACGTGTCCATGCTGTGTGCTGTAGTCCAGCAGGCCAGGCTGGTCAGATAAACAGAGCGGACGCAGCGCGAATGAGGAGGATTTTTAAACATCACTGGCAATGCTCCGATGGAGAATCATCAACCTCCCTGGTTATGACACTCTGGTTTTAACGGCAACACTTTTACAAGCTTCTGTATCACACTGCTGATAATTGTGCCGTTATTTTTGAGCCACCAAATTGAATGCGTGGTGAGACTGAGATTAGCGCTTATTTATATATAAATAAATAACAGTTTGTGTTGCGTGAGTTTAAATCTCACACACAGTCGCCCAAAACGTGTTCTTGCTGCTCGTGCAAACAAATGACTAACTGTGCTGTCAATTATTCTATTAACTCATTTACTTTGAAAATCAATGTTTTACAGAGAACCAAAGGCAAGTCTTCAATGTTGTTGACATGGTATGGACTAGACGGTTAATTCATAGTTAAAAAAAAAAATAAAGGGAAAACTTTTGTGAGATTTGGAGAAGTTCTGTCAACCTCCATTCAGGAACTTTCTGGGGTTTTTTGCATTCAGACAAATTCAAGTTGATTCCTTAGTGACTGGAAATGAAAATGTCTTCAAATGTCAACCACAACCACATTAATATTGTTTCTGGTTGTGTTGCTTTGAATAACAACACAGGATGTTTTTTTTTATGTTGCTAGGATTTTAATCGAAGTATTTCTATTGCTTTAGTAGTTATGGTTATGTTCACAAAGAACAAGGAGGCTGGGAAAACATTTCCAGCCTTTGGCATTAAACAAATATATCAGAATTGGTATTTCAACTCCTAAAAATGTTCTTATTCATTTGCTGCTTAAATCATGTTTGTTTTTTGTTTTTTTTCTAGACTTTTAAGGAGTATGAAGTCATAAGCAAGAATTTTGTCCTTCATGTACTGAGTTAATCTAGATGCAGGGCATGTTAAGACAAACTACAGTCTGGGTTAGTCAGGATAAGAGCACATTATCGACACAAAAACATGTTTATGTTGAACTTCCTTAAAAGCAATACTGCTAAGGAAATCAAATCTCTGAAATCAGTGACATAATCCCCAAATATGAATAAATTAATGTTACAACCACTAAATCACCAGCTGACACTGTCTGAATACATTTTTCTGCATAAAGTTATGATTTTCTTTAGGTTTATGTGGCGCAGAACATCTCCAGCAGCATCAATCCATGCATCAGTTTTCATGTCACGTCCTCGGTGCAGTCACTGCAGACTCCAGCAGATGGCAGACTCTGATCTGTCACACTGAAATAACTTGAATACTTCCTCTGAGATGTTGCTTTACCTTGCAAATTACACTCACTTAATCTCACATGAAGCTGTCTATGAAATCACACAGTTAATACTGCAGGTGGGTTACTGTGTACAAATCGCCTCTTTATTTTTGACTTTGTAAATTGTAATAAACAGCAAACAGGCAGAAAGCAGAAAATAGTTTATTGTAATATTTAAATTCATTGTAACTAGAACCAGGACTATTAAAGCACTTTATAAAAGCTTTCTTTTTAGATATGGGATACTTAAAACTCAAGAATAACATCAAAAACATTATTTATAGACAGTCAATTTCAGGACTTTTTCACAGATCCAGTGTTTAGCAGCATCACATGACAAATCGTTCCAAGACGCTACTCCGTCGTTATTGACATGAACACAGTCCTCCTCGCCCCATCTCCCGCTTGTCCCTCCATTATCAGGCTGAGAGCCATGCCAGTTCCTGTTAAATTTGTCACAGAATTAGACCACGTTTCATACGTCACAACGACAGACACAAACATACAGCTGAGATTAAAGCACAGAAATAAAACCACATGTCAAACCACATGTCTCTGTTTGTGCCTCTCAGCACTGAATCAAATGTCTAATCACTTACTTGAACTCCGGGGAGGAACCATCAACCCATTTCCAGGTACCTTCGGTTTCTTTATCATTTAAACCAATCCAAGCTTCCTTCTTGATGAGAGCAGCCAGGAATATCTGGCAAATAAAGCACAAAACGATGTAATGTGTATGAAACGTTTATGAATTGTAAGCCAAATACTGCCTACAAATAAGTCTGTGTGAAACATAGGAGCAAAAACTCAATTATTTCAACAACAAGAAAACATAATTTTTTTTCACATTTCCCCATTTTTATTTATTTAGTTTTACTCATTAAAAATAAAACATTAGACCAAACTGACTGACTTTACGTCACTAAATTAGCCTGAGTTTCTGGTCTTCATTGTGTTCAGTGCCTTATGAAATAAAACTGGTGCCTTTTTTTTTTCTTTACAATTTTTCACATAAAAACTTCAGTGTATTTCACAGGGTTGTCATGTGATACAGAGACTCAATGTACTGTGAAGGAAAAGGGAAATGACACTTGGTTATAAGAAGACAAAAAAAAACAACAACAACTGAACAGCTTCGCCCCTAATGCTCTCATAATCCTCAGCCTCTGTGTAATTTGATCTCTGTGGTTTTTGGGACATTTAATAAACAAACAAGGAACACAGCAGACTGGTCAGTGACACACAAATGTCCTTTTCTGTCTATAATTGTCTAAATCTGGTAGACGTCCCTCAAAAGACCTGCAGCTGTAATTGGAGCAAACGATTGGCTCTACAAAGAATCAACTCAGAATGCAAACGTAGCTACGCTGCACATTTAAGATTTTAGTTGCAAAGAAATGAGGAAACCATGCAGCACTTCACTGACACTTCACAGTCATGTGCTACTTTGTTTGAGTGTCAGTGACAAAAACGGCCAAAATTACACCCTGACATTTACAAAAATGTCGAACATTTCAAGAGGTGTGAGCGCTTGCATTACTTTTTTATTCCAATATAAGAGCATAAGACATCCTTAAAGATTTAAGACACTTGCTTATTTTGCACACAAACAAAATCTATCTGACTCGTAAAATGAACGCAGCACCTTCTCCTCAGCATTGTTCACCACCACTAGATCTGCTCCTCTGTGAATGCAGTCCCTCCTGCCTTCATCCCAGGAACCGGCTTCGTTAGAGGAATAGTAACAGGAACCGCTGAACGTTATCCATCCTGTGGGACATGTTGATTCTGGAGGAATAAAAAACAAACAGAGGTTTCTCTTGTATTGAGAGGGCTGACAGTCTTTCAACAACACGAATGGCTAAAATGTCATAATATGCTAAAAAAAAAAATCTGTATTTAGTGTCCGTTCTATTAAATACTGACTACATATGCAGAAAATGTGGTTTTGTCACCTTTCTAAACGTAAACATAAAATATTACGAAACATGCAGCTATTAGGAGGCTGAACAGAAATAGAAAGTTGTTAGTTCATACATTTTCTTTTGTTTGTTTTTCTTTTCTCCAAAGAGTTTTTAGAGACGCTATTGGCTCGCATTTTTTGACTGTAGACTGACAGGAAAGAGGGCAAGACATGAGACAAAGGTCACCGGGCCCGGGAGTCGAACCCGCGACGCCAGTGTTGAGGGCTGAGGCGCTGTGGTGGCGCAGGGGGGTCAGTCATCTTTTAACAGAATTGACTGAATGAAGGTGTTTGTCGGCTGTTTGTATTTCACAACAGAACCGCATCAAGTGCATTTTGCATCCCGCACCGGCCTTTGTTTGGACCGTTTCTCTTCCCCCGTTCTGGTTTGACTCCGCCATCTTCATTCCTGCGTCCTCTGGCTCTGCTTCAGGGTGACCAGAGTACCAGTGGCGTCAGCGAAACGTTACAGTCGGAACGAGTAATCTACCGGTTTACTATTAATTAAATAGTAAACCGATTCAAGCTACTTCTCTATGCCATCACTGCAGACTTCAACACTAAAAAAAGGTCGATTGGGACTCAATTTGATCTAACGAGACATTAATCGACGATTCCTCGTGAGTCGAAAAATCGTTTGCATCACCAATAAGCCTCGCCGTCCAGCACCAGAACACGACTCCTGGAGGAAATGAAGCCGTCTGGACGAACCTCGAAGCTTCATCAGCTCTTGAGTCATTGCCGTCAGGCTGGCATTCAGCAGGTCTCGTTCCTCAATCAGAGACGCCATCGTGTTATTTCCATCCTGTTGACAATCAGTCAGACTTGGTGCCGTGTCACTTGTGTTATGATCTATTAGCAGCAGAATACGTTGTTAAAAAGAAACAAAAACATACATGTAGTAAATTTGAGCACACTTATAGTATTTAAGCTAAAGTCCCACATTATGTCATTCTGGAAGATAGTTTCAGGAAATTAGCAACCAGTACAAAGCAAGAAATGTAGAACAGCATAGATTGAGTTTGGTGTGACATTAGCCTTTTTTAAAACAAACAAATAAAAAAAGTAAGCTTCTGCGACAGACGCGATGCTTTTGCAGCGTGTCCTTGCAGCTTATCAGAAATGTTCCACCTGGAAACAAGCTGTTCTTCCGTTGTTAAGTTTCACATCTTAAATAGTTTCCACCACTGAACTGGTGAAATATGCCATTTCTAACAGGAGTCATTTTGACTAGTTTTAATCCAAAGAGGCTGAAGCATCCAAAGGACAGCAGCAAAATGTTCACTAAAGAGGTAAACTGAAGGCAGTGGGACTCACAGTAGACACCAAGGACGACCAGTCCAGCCAGGAGGGAAACATTAAGGAGCCCAAAAGCAACAATGATACCTAAATAGTGCCTCTTCTCAGAGCTGCTTGGACCTGAGCAAAGATTTTTTTTTAAAAATACATGAATTCTTCTGAAAAATAATGACAAAACACGTTTGTATCTGTAGGTTGTGTCATGCTTACCTGGGTAATTTGGTGCAAAAATGTGGGGAACAGGTTTGACACGTTCAACATTAGCATATATATCCTCCATTGCTTGAAAGGGGAGCTGAATATTTTCTTTCCAGCCAGATCTGCAACCAGCAGCTCAACTGAATACGATGAAAGCGCAGCTGGAGCGCCGCGGGGCGTTTGGATCACGGTTTGAGGAAGGAAGTCGCACAGAATAAAAGTTTGAACCAAAACTTTGGCACCTATTTTAAGCGGGTCTGAGCTGTTCACACCAACACAATAGGTGCGAAAAATAAAGATTAGAAAAACTTTTACTGACAAGGCCCAAGTCCACCTGCACAAACAGTGTGTGTGTCAGGTTTTTGCTTATTCACACAAGTCGTGAACAGAGACGAAGACAAGAAGGCAGATTATTATTTTTTTTGCATCACTTTTATGTTGTGAACTACTGAAAGATTTACACGAAAGGAAATATTACTTGAAAACGAATGTGTTTATCTGGTGGAGTTTGTGCAGAGAGAGGATGGCGCCGTCACCATCACCAAAGAAGCAAAATGCAAATCAAATCAAGATTTTTTTTTTTTTTTTTGCCAAAATCCAAGTATAAATGGCCCAGTTTTCGATCTTTTCTCCCCGTGTTGGACTTGGGTTTTATTTCACAAACAGGTCTATGTTGAAAAAACTATTCATGCCCAATTAATCGGCCCAGTTCCACGCCCCTCTTCCCACCCACAGAGTCGGGAACAACTGAGGACAAATGTGGTGAAGAGTTGAGAGAGAGCACAGAGAGTTTGGAAGAGAGCAGAAGTTTGTAAGCGTTACAAGTTTTGAGAGCAAAGGGATGAAACGTCGCCGCAGGGACATGGCGTCAGAGGCAAGTCAAGGATGAGAATCGGTTAAAGGTCGTTATTTGAGGGAGGGCAGCTGGAGCAGCTCATTGAGCTAAATTGCTGGTTAATTAACCAACAATGATATTTAATTGTTGGTTAAATATCATTGAGGGGCACAGACAGACCTCCAGACACACACTTAGAAAATATATTTAAAAAACAAAGGAAAGAGAAGAAAAATGAATTGAAAATTTTCAATATTTCGAAACGTTTTAGAGGCCAGCGTTGAAGAAAATATTTCTGTGAGGTAAACATGTTTTTAAGGTCATTGGGATTAAAGGTAGAGATTTTTTTTTTTAAGCAGTGTGAATGGGTAACATGCAAAACACTGATTTTGTTTATGATTGGGAATGGAAGAAAATGCATCGGACAGAAATATTATTGCATATGACAAAGAAATACATATTTTTTATTGGACAGTTCTGAAAAAGCAAGCGTTGCATTCAAAGTTCAAAAATAACAAGCAGATTTAATTTTCCGACTTGAAGTTGTAACTTTCTGTAAAATTGCTACAACATGCATCTGTTTAAAGCCACCGAAGAGATAAATCAGAGCAGAGGAGACATTATGATTGAAGGCATAATGAATGTTAGATTGTTTTTTAAAAAAAACTAATCATATTAATAGCTTAACAGTTCAATAGTTCAAATATTTTGACTTAAACGCTTCAACAAATTGCTGATTTGTGATGTTTAGTTTTTTTATGGATCAAGCATTATGCAAGTTTCTTAAGGAATGTTTTTGATTATCAGCAAATATGTAACATGTTACATGCAAAATTAAACAATATGCCTGAAAAAGCCATTGCAAGCAGCATCTATTTAATAATAACAGATCAAAATGGCATATTGGCCTGTAATGTAAAGCAGTCAGAAATGCTTATGTGTACCATCTATGTTATTTCTTTTTCACAGATCCAGTTCCGAGACTGAGAGCATGGCAGGTCGTTCCAGACGTCATCGGTTCTGATGTGCGCGCAGTCCTCCTCTGCAGCCCCGTAGCCTTTACCGCCATTATCAGGTTGATTCTCCACCCAGAACCTGAACGTTAAAGCAAAGAGAACCACCGTAATCACCTTATGTTACAACAGAATCAACAAAACAAATCAAAAAGGAATTACTTTAGTGACTCACAGCATGAATAGCAAAACACCTTTGTGGACAGAGTCCCGAGTCTTGGATGCGGTTGGTCGGCCACAGAGACCCATTTCATGAAGTTGCATGTTTCTGAGCTAATCTGAAGCTAATCGACATCGTCTTATTGAACATTGGCTCATTCGTGTAGATTGTTGAACTATCTACTGGGGTTAATTCTTGGCTTTGCTAAAACGCTTTGCTCAAGAGCACGATTTAAAGCGCCCAGCCTTAAACAGCATGCTTGATCTGAAGCATACTCATTCATTTTGCCTATTCTTACAGACTAGGCAAAATAAGGAAAAAAAAAAAATCCAAAAAGAAATATTTATTGAAAATGTAAAAAAAAATTTACAGTCCTCACACGTCAAGTATTCCTCAAAACACAAGTCAAAGTGTAAACTCAGAAGAATCCACATTTTTAACATGTCAACAGTGAACAACAAAAGAAACAAAGGAGTAAAAGTTACGTGAGAGTCAGAGAAGATCCATCCACCCACTCCCAGGTTCCCTCAGTTTGTCTGTCAGTCAGACCAATCCAAACTGAATCCTCCGTATATGAAGCCACAAAGTTCTGCCAAACGTACAAAAAATCAAATTAGTTTGAACTACATTTCATTGCATGCAGGTTAGAGGTGAGCATTTGATGCATAAATGGTTCCTTTTTCCATCCTTTCACTTATAAATATTACCAATTATATTACTGGTGCAAATATGTAGTTGGTGTTTACAGTTTTTCTTTTACCTCACTCAATCTTATCTGCTTCTAAAACTAAATAAAGATATTAAAAATGTTTTTTTGTATTTTTACATGTTATATTTAGGTTTTATTCTTCTCTAAATGTGTTTCAACAAATCTTAGATCTTGGATCATGTCCACCTTAGATTAGGCTACACATTTTACATTTTCAGCTGCAGTTGATCAAAATTTCCTGAAAACTGTGACTCACAGGAAGAGACAATTCCTCGACATCTCAAACAGGAAGTAGTAAAAAAAAAAAAAAAAAGAAAAAAAAAAAAAAAAGAAAGTCTGGCACGACTCGAGTTGTAGCTCACGCCGCCTCCTGACAGACAGACACCCTGAGCGGAGAGCCATGTTCGATTTAAAACAAACAAACTCAAAGATTTTGCAGTTTAATTAAATGTGCAGTCCATTAGAAATCTATTTGAAAAATGTTAATTAGTGAGATGTTTATGCAATTTAGTAGTACCACAGACTGAGGTTATATTAAATTACTAAGTTAATATAAATGATCTTAATATTAATTACACAAAATATAAATTTATTATATTTAATTTTATTCAATAATTAATATAATTGCAGTTACTTATATTAAATAACCTTTTTTACCATATTATTATTATTATTATTAATAATAATAATAATAATAATAATAATAATAATAATAATAATAATAGTAATAATAATAATAATAATAAAAGCTATTTTTTATTGCAGGAAATCATCTGTAATCCCACTGAATTCTTCTTTACAAAGAAAAAACTTTAATCTTTAGCGCATAAGTGCCTGCAGTCTTAAGTGCTGTAGACTATTCTTGGAAATTTCCAATCAATCAAATAGTCAATCAACATGTTTTATTTTTTTGTAGCTCTTCACGACATCAAAACATGGAAGAACATGGAACAACAAAAAATGTGAATAAGTGTCATATGAACCCAGTACCTGTTCTTCTACACTGTTGATCACCACCAGATGGGCGTTTTTCCTCACGCAGTAATCTCTGGCTGCATCCCAGGAACCGCATCCATACACAAGATAACAAGAACCGTAGAACCTCGTCCAGCCTGCAGGACATCCCTCCTCTGGAAGAAACATCCAGAAGTACACATTTCCCTCTGTTTCTGTCCGACATCAAATGCTGAAGATAAACCTTTCTAAAGCACAAATAGGATCTTTTTGTTTTCTAATTTTAGTGAATCTGTAAAACCCTCTAAAACGTTTTTCCACATTTTTATAATGGGGTATTTGTGTGTGAGTCATTAGATAATTAATAGCAATGAGGCTGAAAAATAACAGAGTCAAAAAAAGTGAAGCTCTGTCAATATTTTTGAGATGCTTGCCTTACATCAATAAAGACATTTTCTCAAACTTTTATTACATGGTTTTAGTGACAAATTTCACATTTAGTCAAAAATAAATAAATAAATAAAAACAGATTGTTTTTGGGGCTCTTTGCACAAACGCGGCAGACGTCATATCCGCATGAGCGAAATGCGGCTTTCTTGCTTCCGCTTTGCGTTACCATGACAGCGAGGAAAGTCATATTTCAGAAGCAAAACCATGAACATTGTTGCCTTCCAAATATAATGGGCTGTAAAGTTTTCATGGATGTCCAAACGATCCTGAAATAAGAAAACGGTAAATGTTCGTCGCTCTGCAGCTCATTTGTTGGGGCTTTGGATGGAGGAACATCATTAATTGTTACCTTGAGCCAAGACCTGCAAGCACCAAGAGCACAACGCCATTTCAATAGACCGGAAACGACCGGACCGCTTTTCGAAGCTGACATGCAAAGAGCCCGAAACAGGCAATCTGACAAGCAGCTGAGGACTTACTTTGTCTAAGCCTGCTCAGCTCTTCATTCATGCCAGTGAGAGTGGCGTTCAGTCGGTCTTTCTCTTGAGTCACAGAAGAAAGCTTGACGGAGAAATCCGCTACCAAATGGCCAGTTTGATCGCCTAAAATGAACAAACATTCATAATAAACTCGAAGATTCAACATACGTAAGTGATCTGGTCAGAACATGGATACAGAAACTGCAGCTGTGCCGTTCAAAACAAATCAGAAAACATGGACACACAGCACAAAACAAGTCAAAGGCAAGTTAAGATGAAAGCACATATGGTTATAACCATTTACATTATGTTTGAGGAAGAAGAGTTTGATATGGAAGAGAAGCAGCACAGTTTATTGTGTTTATGTGAAGACGGTTGAGAATGACAGCATTGATTTTGGAGAACGAGACTCACAGCGGATGAGAACGTAGATCAGTCCAGGCAGCAGGAAAACAGTCAGGAGCCCCAGTAGGACGATAACACCGACGTAAACTCTTGTTTTAGAGTTTTCTAAACCGTAACAAAAAAAAAAATAAATGGGAATCAAACACAATCTGATGTTTAACAATGGCTTAAAAAAAAAAAAGAAGAAAGAAGAAAAACAAAATATCCACCTTGGCCTTTTCTCCACTCGTTCTTTCCTCCTGGGGTTATTGCTGGACCTTTAGAGACAAATTCAATGGCATCATTGGCGTAGATGTCCCCCATTGTCTGGACAGATGTTACTCCTGTGCTTGACTGTCAGTTCTGCAGAAAAAGCATTCGGGAAAAAGGCATCGAGTTCGACCTCTTACCATTTGAGGAAGTCAGACGTCAGAGCTGATCATATCTTTTCTCCCGTAAAGTTTCACATTTTGTGAACAGCAATTATGTTACCTTGAAGGAAATGTATCACATCAAAATGCATATTGTTATTACAATATGCAATTTGCAAAAACAATCTGTATATTGAAAGTGTCATAGTTAAAATGGTGACATGAAATTATAAACAGGAATCCCCACACACCTAATGTTTAATTTTATTATTATTATTATTTAGTTGATTCTAATTAAATACTTTTATTAATGCCTCCTGTCAATCCTGAAAAAATGCAGGGGGGGAAAAAAATCAAACCTAAGCACATTTTGCTGAGCAATTTATTTTTCCTTACAGTTATAGTTCAAATCTGCACTGTTTAAAATGTCCAGCCTGAAAAACTCACAAGTGCCAGTTTGACAGTCAAAAGTTTACGCAAACGCTAACTTGAAAACTTCTGCAAAAGGTTTGCTGCTTCTCACTGATAATGATTAATCCGTTCATGCTGCTCTGAACCTGCGCTCTCAGTTCCCTTCAGAATTTGATGATTTTTTATTTTTTTTTTGTCTGAAAGATGAACGTGCTCTTTCTCTTCTGATTTATTTTTGGCCCCGCAGCCAAGGATCATGGGAAAGTCGTAAGCATATTTTCAAATGTTGCAACTGCTTTTTGCCATTCATGCTTTGCTTCTTTTTATGCAGTTATAGTTTCAAAATACTTTTTTTTTTCCAGCTTTCTTACTCTTTATATATTTTACCATTGGATTTAATTGAATGGATAATTTGTGTCAGCTTCATTATTTTTGCTGAGTTGTTTTCTGTTCCAGTGCGACACCACGGTTGTCTTTACCAGACTCTTTTTGTTGCAGGTACATTTGGTCATTGCACTGAATGTTTTTAGGTAGATGCTCCTGACACTTTTGAACTTTTCTCTGCCCCGCCAGCACGCATCCGTTGTCGTGCAGTTGCCATGACAACGTATGCGCATCTGTTGATGGTGCAGAGATTACTGAGAGCGCCGTCTGATAAACGGGTGATGACAGTAATGCTCGTGGGTTTTTTTTTTAAAAAAAGAGAAAAACCTATCTTGGGTTTCAGCATAATATGAAAAAATAATCAGATAATTCTGACAAAGTGTCAAAAATAGTTGAATATAATTGTAAATGAACTCAGAGGAGCCTGGATCTTCTGCATCAGAAGTAGTCTCATGGAAGTATGAAGGTTTTAAAAGGATTTTGTTGACATTATAATGACAATTAAAAAAAAAAAAAGTTAAGCCACCAAAAAGAGCAAATACACAAATTAAAAGAAAGTTCCAGATAGACTGAGGGTTTATGAGCAAAAGCTTAGTCTAGTTAATTTCACGAATCATTAAAAGTGGAGAAATGCAAAAAGCTTTGATTCATAACAGTAGAAAGTGCAGCAGTTGTGGTCATACAGTTACAGAAATCAGCAATTTACCCTGTTAGAAAATTTCAGTAAAGTGAAAAGCTGGAAACGATTCTTTAAATCACTCTGCAGCAAATTTGACCCTCTCCTTACAGTGTCATGTTTTATTGTGATATTAAAAGCTAAAAACAAACAAACAAAAAAAAACAACTAATGTACAGAGTTCTTATGAAAGAAAACAAATCCTTTTGCATTTTTAAAAAACTGAACAAAAACATATTTGACTAATTTCACTTCCTTCTGCTATTGAAGTGAATAAAATTGTGGTTTTTCTTTACCATGTTCATCTTTTCTTTTCCTCTTTCTTAATGAAGAATGCTTTCTTTATATTTTAATTCTTTCTGACCCATTGTTTATCAGGTGCAACTTTAATCATGCGCTTCTGAGCTTAAGATTCAGAAGTAAATTATTCTTTCCGCAAAGAAAGACTCGTTAACTTAGTGTTTGTGTTGCATCGTGCCTTTCATATTTCAGCACATGCAGTCACACTGAGGTTTCTTTTCAATGAGCTTCATGAATTATGTGCTGCGTACTGTGTGCAGTGCAAACAGCTGAGCAGAAATGAAACATTTAATGACCAACATCTTTACAAGCAAAAGTGTCAATTGAACGGGCAGATAAATTTAACCTTACAAACGTGACTAAATGAACAGGAGAGAAATTATAATATTTATGTATAGAAATGAACTGGGTTTGAACAGAGCGATCTCTGAGGTCTGTCGGCCAGCAGGGGGCCCTCAAGAGTGAAGAATGAATTCTCACAAGCCAGAAGATGGCAAACAATGCGAAGTGACTGACAAACTAATATTCTTAGAACATGTTCATAAGTTTGGCCAGCAGGGGTCACTGGCTGCCTGAGTAGCCTGAGTTTTGGTTTCTCAGGTCAGTGTGTGGCTCTGCATGACTTTTTAAAAATTCGTTACATGTGAATTTTTTATTGTGTTTTATATTTATGTCTTAATTGAAGAAGGTGATTAATGGTTTGTTTGAACTGAAGTGATTTAAAGGGAGAGGTCAACTCTCTGGTCACTGAGTGTAAGAAATTTGTTGTTTCCTTCAATAAGCTATAATCAACTGGTCATAAAAATGAACAACACATAAATGTTTGATTACAGATAGTGAAGGAGGATAGTAATGGAGATGTTTCTCTTGAGGGCTCTTTTAAAATGTGTTTTTTAATTGTAGTAAGAAGGACTTAGAATCACCAACCTTTGAGGTATCAGCTAGAAAACAGAGAAGACAAAGTCTTAAGGTTTTTCAGATTTTATTCTCGATGAAAAGATATACAGAACTTTTTGAAGTCCCAAAATACTGCCCATTGCTACTCCAGTAAAGTTTCGTCAAACACAAACACGTTTGTGGTCCACTGAGATTTGGATTCCCACTTTTGACTTTGCTTTATCTGACTGATCCATGTGGGATCCGCTTTCATATCAAACACACAGATATTTTTGTTTTTTGACTGTGTCTTTCAAAGGATCATAGACCTTTTGCAGCTCTGAGCAAAGAACTAAAACATAAAGGTTCACAAGTCTTTTGATAGACCAATAGGAAATCTAAAGGGGGGAAAACGTGACACATAATTTTCAAATGCATTTGTGAAGATCATCGTTCATGTCTCACGATTGCTCCTGTACTGGATTTACGTCTGAACTTTGACGTCTGGGGCGGATCGTTGACACAGAACCTTATCTAGGGCTGTGAAAGTAAAGGCTGATGAACACAAAGTCACACTTTTCAGACTTTTTTCAAAACAATGAAACGATTAAGTGACTTTTCTTTCACTTCACAATCAGACTGCAGCTTTGGTAATGTGGCTGCAGTCTGGCTGCATCGTAGGCAAGCAGACCATTTGCATGTGAAGCGTCGGCCTATGTGTCTCACATAGACTTGTTCTGTTTTGTGTCGGCGAAGGGGAAACATTCACTAAACACACACACATATACACGTTTCCATGGGGACCAAGCGGCCACTCTGCTGTTCAATTGCCGGTGAGTGAGTTGATGTAGACGTCTATTGTGCTGTGTGTGTTTGGGGGGTCAGGGAGCTGGCTTGAGGAGGGTTAGAGGGGAGCGGCATTGAACAACACAGTAGACAGATGAAAGCGCTGCATATCCTTAAATCTAATCATAATTTAGTCCTCAGCAGCAGAAGATGGTTTGATCAAAATAAAGAGGGAAAGAGGCAAGACTGAGGACAGAGAGGGACCCAAGTGCACTAGTCAAGGGACGGGGGGAGGACGTGAGTTCGCTCTGAAATGGGAAATGATAGATCAGAGACGGCCTGATTCCTAAAGCTGATGCTTATTTCTTGCATCAGTCTTGATTTCCAGGCGCGGGCACTTACCCTAAAAGGATTTCTAAAGCGCAGACGGAGCAATGCTCCAGATGTCTGGACCGTCATTCAGACGATGTCAAATTATGACAGATAGCGTGACAAAAGCCGGTCAGAAACCGCAACCCGAGAAGGATGGAATGGTGATAAAGTTTCCAGATAATGATGAGATTGTCAAAGACATGTTACAAACAAGGTTTTAAGATGGTTTTAAATCAAATCAGATACTTTACACAGAGAAAAGTGGAATTTGCAATCTCTAGGGGAACCCCAAAAATAAAACGATTTCCTGGATGGATGGATGGATGGATGGATGGATGGATGGATGGATGGATGGATGGATGGATGGATGGATGGATGGATGGATGGATGGATGGATGGATGGATGGATGGATGGATGGATGGATGGATGGACCTGTCTCATCAAATATGACTTCAAAAGAATTTGACTTCATAAAGTAATGCCTTAAAATTAGACCCCTGTCTCTTTGAGAAAGTCCTGTTCTTTCCAACTTTCCGCCTTCAGGACGTCATCACAGCAGCTCTCATCCACCAGCGTTGCAGTGAGAAATCACTCGTGTTTAAATTAGCAAACACTAGGTGTTTTCTAATTGCTGCTGGCTAGTCTGAAGGAAACTCGAAACTGTAAGCTCATAGGAGGAGCTTCACCCTCGAAGGCGGAGCTCGGTTTACCCAGGTGTTTTGGACAGTTGAATGGTTGCCATGGGAGATTGCAGGGTTTCTCCAAAATGCATTAAAGAATCAAAGCAACACTCCAGGTATGTTTTAGATCACGGAATGCTATTATAACATGATGTGAAGTCGATTTTACATAAACATGCTACTTTAATTGAGGCAGGTGAGATCTTTCGGTGTTCTGGGTTCCTTTCTTCCTTCATTTGATCCTGGATCATGCTGATTGGCTCTCCATTCCTGGGAAAGCTTACCCAGGAGTAAACTGGGTACTCCTGTACTGGGTACAGTGGTCCATGTCTCCTCCATTTGTGGTTATTCAGATCTTTTACCTCAGAACAAATTTCAAATAAAAATGTTAAACCGGAGAATTTATTCGCAGAAAATGAGAAAAGGCCAAAATAACCAGTATTACATGCATGGCTTTCAGATCTCAGATAGTGCAAAGAAATCAGGTTTTAAATTACACTTATTCTTTACCTTACTTATACTAAACTTTAACTTTTAATATCCTAACATAAATCTATGATTATGATTATAGTGCATCTTCATACTGATTTAAAGAAAAAAAAAAAAAACATATAAGTCTGTCAATATTTTTTGGACTCTTATTTTTTGCATAAGATATGGCTATTTGCATTCATCTTTCCCCATCAGTAAAGCATAGGAATGGCTACATAATGCACTAAAATACCGACGATAACCATCACAAAGGAGACCAGAGCAGTGCTTGTTGGGATAAAGGAAACTGGTTCTCCAAATATTTTTAACAATGAGAAGTGCTCCATGGGCGCCTCACATCGTTTCAGCCCTCGTGAGAACTCTGTTTGGAGGAGAATTATGTGTTTTACCACGTTAGACGGATACTTTGGGTGGCAGGTCAGCTTCAAGGAGCCCATTAGCCAGAGCCCATTCTCCACCTCTGCTGTGTCCTCCTTTCTTCTGGCCCTTTTTCATTTTGGTCTGAATTTTTCAGTGCAGTCGTATTTCATGACCTTTCTTTGTGAGACTAAGTAAATGTGCTACATCCTGCCTGCCATCCTTGGTATTGATCATGCTTTTTAGAGATTTTCATCCCATTTCATGGTAATGATAATAATGGAAATGCACTATGTGTTTCAGAATTGGTTTGATGCAAAATACATCAGAGCACGGTTCTTGAAAAATCTGAAAGGTTTTATAAGATTTCGGAAAAATAACTTTGATCCTCGTTTCTAAAACGAAGAATGGAAACAGAAAAAAAAAAGAAAAAAAGTGCCGTGGTGTGATGTTTTTTTTTTTCCAACGTGTCCTATTTCGACATAAAAAATGCCAGAAAAGAGTTAAGCAAAATCAATTACAATCAATATAGAGGTAAAACAATACTGTGAACAATTTAACAAAATGACAGCAATAATGATGACGATGTCTGCTTTATTTATTTAATAGTAATTAGTTTTTTTAAGGGGGGAAAGTTGTTATTGTACAATAAATCAAATGCAATTTTCTGTTCCTCAATCTGACAGATAGTTTTTTTGTGTTTTTTTTTATAAATTTAATTGGATTATTATATCTCACAGCTCACTTTATGACCATATAGAAACCTATTAAGTTGTGTGGATAATAAATACATTCATAAAATGTTCATGTTTTTCATAAAAATGTTTAACCTTTGTTAATAAAATGACTAAACATATAGGGAAATTGCTGGATATGTCTACCCGAATAAAACGAAATTGAAAAATCCAGCCATGTAAATTGTGTCTTACTAAATTCTCATTTCTTTAGAAAGAAAAACTGACTAGATTTACTTTGAATGCATACAGATTGTCTTGCAAAACTATTCACACTAGAACATTTTTACATTTTGTCACATTTCACCCGAAATGTTCAGAGCATTTATTATGATTTTAACTGACAGACAAACCCACAGTACAGATAATTTTGAAGAGGATGGAAAAGTATACATTTCAAAACATTTTCACATCTTTACTCTGATGCCCCTAAATAGAATACACTGAAACAATTGTCCTCATAGGTCACATAATTAGAAAATAGAGTCCATCTGTTTGTAATTTAATAAATCCCAGTTAATCTAGCTGTTCTGTGAAAGGTTTGTTAGAGGACATTAGTGAAGGAACATCATCATGAAATTTAAAGCAGGATCATGTTATAAAATAAGCTTTTCCCATGCTTTAAACATCTCACTGGGCCTTTTTCATCCCAGTGGTTTAATTCATTTTCATCCATTTGGATGAAAATTAATTAAGGGTTTAATCACTTTTTAAATAACAGACATATTACAAAACAAACTAAATAGATTTGCTATTTTAACATATTGGGTTGAGATGTTTTTCTAATCTGTCAATAGCGTAATAGGAATTAATTTATTATGACATTATTTTCTTGGGTAAAGGCAGAGGTGTAAATAAGTCACTTGCCCGGTTTTTTTTTTTTTTTTTTTTTTATTTAAAAAAAGTACTACATTGCTTATTTATTTATTTATTTTGTCCAGTGCATCGGATTTTGGTTCATGTTTTTCTAGCCATCTGCCTTTTTTTTTTTTTTTATTTCCATAGGAACGTTTTGTGGAACCTTATTCTCCAGTCTGAGTTTCACGCCGAGGACTTCCGCTCTGACGGACTGGAATGACATAATGGTAAACAGAGTAAGGTGAGTCTTATTTATCTTTACCGGTTGGAGCGTGACGGCAGTTTTACCGCCAGATAATGCAGCGTCGGTCCAGTAAGACATGGCGGATGTATTCAGAGCCGGAGAGACATTGTCGGTGACGTTAAAGTCACATTCATCCACGATGGAGAGCGGCTACCGTTAGCTGTTAGCTCACATTAGCGGAGGATAAACAGGCCTAACTCGAGCAGACTTGCCGGTCAAATGTGAGATTAATAAAATTAGTTATGTCGTTTGCAAGTGGTAATTGCAAAGAGAGGAGTGTGCGGCGCATTGTCAATTACTAAAACGACACAGAAAGCTGACTGTGGCTCCGGTTCGGTGTCCACAAAGATGCTGAGTCTTAATGGACTCTGAGGCAAACACTTGAGCAGGACTGGATGGTGAACGCTGCTGATTAGTCCTTTCTGACAGCGACTGGCATCTCTACACTGAGGTCAAATCTTCCTGTAGAGTTTTTGTTGTTGTTGTTTTTCAACGGAGAATGGATTGGATGGCAAATAGATGGTTTTAATCTGATTAGGTTCAGGTTTAAAATGAACTTATTCAGTTAAATGTGAACAAAGACGATTTTTTTACTGGAGGAAAGAAAAATGATTAAGAAAATAAAACACAATTTGCTTTGGTTTTCTCAGAGTACATGGTGTACGCGTCAACTCTGTTGAAATTACATGTGTAACTTCCAGCCTGAGAGAAGATTTTTTTTCTATTAAAATTAGGTATTTAAACGCAACACCTGATCAGACAATTTACAGTATTTTATTTTGCTTGAAGGAAGTAAACAATTTGTCAAGAATTTGATAAGCAAAATCATTATGGAGTGTATGTTTGCCTTTTTGTTTTGCACATGAACATTTCTGAGTTTTTACAGAAACATGAACGAAATTGTCCTGGACAAACATTAGCTGTAGAACAATAGAACCGGTTAAACTTATGTGTAATGTTATATGGAAGACATGTAATAATCTTCAAATTAATATTACAAGAGCGCCATATTTGCTGTGTCATGAATTTAAGCTCTGCATCTCCATAATGTATTTGGTTTGTTGGATGGAGTCCGGCTGCAGTGGATGATCAGAGACCGTTCTAGAAGCATCTTGACTCATAAGATATCGCCACAACATAAATGAAATGATATTGCGACCTCATTAATGTCTACTATTGCGTAGTTTTAGTTCTATTAAGCCCAGTGATTTTGGTGCGCTGTATGGTCCTGATATAAAAGACATCACATTACATTTTAGTGTAATGTGAAATAATTCTAGAACCCTTCACAGATTATTTGGGATAATACTGATGGTACAAGATGGTTCACCCTGAAAGCAGATCGCATGATGCTAAAAGCAGTAAAAAAAAAAAAAAAAAGTGTCTCTATAGCAGGTTCTATAGCAACAGATGATATGAAAGTATGTACCTCTACAATCAGAAGTTGATGGAAGATGTTTAACTTTCATGGGAGTTATGCAGGGAGAAAACATTTGATCTCTTAAAGAAAAAAAGACATGGATTCCACACAGTTTGTCAGAGAGAAAATAGACAAAATATCTGAACTTGTGGAATAAAGTCATTTGGACAAACAAATTCAGTATTTCAGGTGAGTAACCCATTGTAGCATTTCCTCGTACTACTCAAAACCATTGGTGGCAAATGTCATCCCACTTGTTTGCATATGTTAATCATGTCTGGTCAGTTGAAGATGGTGATTACGCGGCCAGCACGGCGTTTGTCATCAGATGTACTCCCTCAGTAATATAGCATGGAAAAAAGCTCAAAGTTACCCGAGTGGTAAAAACAGGAAAGCAGTACCTGGAAACAATTGGAACATTTAGATTGTGATTCACGTGTAATATTTATAGAAGTGATATTTTCCAGCATCCCTGTTAGTTGGTTGGTAGGAGATGGATTTGGCAGCTGGTCTGGTTTTTCGTGAATCATGTGGAGATCAGGAGGAAGCTGGATGAGTAACTGATGACGGTGAACTCAAAGCTGAGTCTGCAGGCACATGATGTCACTCTAAATATGGTGCGTGGTAACATGTTAATTGATGCAAACTTTACAATAATAATAATTTGCTCCAAAGTGGTGAAGCTACAAATCTTTTGAATTGGGACAATGAGGGGGAATTATCTGTGACTTGTCATCTTATGCTTTTAGGTCTCAAATCTTTTCCTGTCTTTTTTGGGGGAAATATCTTAAAGTAATAAACAGATCTAAATCATAAAGATTTAAAATTTCTAAATAAGAAAATCAGGAATATTTCTGCTGCCACCAAACCATCTTAGAAAGTTCCCTTTTGTAGTCCTGAATGATTTGTACATATTTTAACCCACCAGACATTGTCTTCTAGTGATGTAATGTCCATTAAATAATTAATATATGAAGGGGGAGGAAGAAAAATCAATAGCAGCACAAATGACCGAGCGTATACAAACAATATATAGAGGGAGGAGGATGAGGATAGATGAGCATGTCAGGCAGATGGATGGTAACCCCACCCTGGCCTGATTCCTCGCTGCTCAGTCTGCCGATAAGCAGCAGAGGAGGAAGTCCATCATTATTTTACTGGGAGGTAAATGGCGGGATGACCAACACTCTTCAGCTAATCGAGATACCCTTGGTATGTTTGAAGTCAAATCTTTATTTCTCATCTGTTTGCTTCAACAAACGCTTGGTTTAAATGAACAAAATCAACTGTAACGTGATTTAGATTTGTAGTTTTGTTGCTTTGAAAAAAAAAAAAAACGAGACACAGCTTTTCTTCCTGTCAGTTGCGCATCTGTTCCTGGTATTGGTTTTGCACATCTTGTCTTCACTTCCTTCTTCTTTCCTCTTTTGTTACAGAGAACGACCCAGACACAGACCGGCTGACCTCACAACCAAAAGCACAGCATTGATTTCAGTGTCTGGATCGTGAATTTATAATCAGGCGTTTTTGCGTGTTCACGGAAGAAAAAAGCAAACCTTCCGAACTGGAAAAGGAAAAGTGGAAGACATCTTCAGTCAGACTTCAAGCAACTATTTGAGAAATTCTCAGACATCCTGAAGATGATTCTTCTATTCATACCGGACTCTCATGCCCAGAAGACTCCATTATGTCCTTGTAAATGTTAGTTTTGCTTAGTGGTCATGATTGCAGGGCTTTTGTTCCTGTTCTGGAAAACAGCCTTGCTACAAGATTAGTTAGTCAGGGGAAGTCCCGTCCTTTCACAGCCATGGAGGGCCTTGAGCAGCTTGATGTGGTGGGTGACATCAGCCCAGCTCTGGAAGCAACCGAGGACTTCATCCACTCCATGGCTGGGATCCAGAGTCAAGGCCCGAGCCTCGCTCAATCAAGCAACCGCCAGCCCTCGAGGGCGCCCAAGCAGCTGCAGGATGTGTCCAGCTCCGCGCTGGGCAAGCTGAGCTCCAGCGGCGTGTGGAACCTGCTGGCCGGAGAGCAGCCGGAGGTGGGGCCCCTCGGGTTGGCCTGGGCCGACAACTTCAGCGTTCTGGGCCTGGGGATGGGTTTGAGGCACGGGAAGAGGAGCCGGGCGCGCTCCACCAACGACCTGGTGGCCCACATGCAGGAGTGCGCCAACAACGCCGGGAATGCCTCGTCGAAGTCGGTGTTTAAGAAAGGACACAATCGCTCCAGGTCAGACGTCAACTACCGTCCGTCTGCGTACACGGACAATGGGCTGCCCGCGGTGGACTGCGACACGCTGAAGAACATGATCTTCAACCAGCAGCAGGACGGTGAGTGCGCAGACAAGATCGTCCTTCATATAATGATTAACTTTAAAAAGAAATGATGGCAAAACGGAGTGAAGGTAATTGCTATTTTAGATGTTATATCATAAAAATTTGTCTTCAATTGCAGTATACTAAGATTTTAGTTTCCAGTTTGTAGTTTTTTACCCACTTTTGTCTCTGTGGCCCCATGTCTGCTTGTTGATATTTTGACTTCATTTGAACCAGGCTGCTTGGAACCAACCAGAAATATAATGCACACTTTCACCGCTCATGTACACTTAGTTCTTAAACCAGAGAAGTTGTTAAAAAATGCATTATCAAAGGAACACTGTCCTTTATTTTCATGCTGAGACGTTTGTCTGTGTCCAGTATTATTGTTTTCTGTTGAAATCATCATTCGTAGATCTGTGTGTTCAGAAGAAATGTGTTCACAAGTGGAGGTAAACGTTTTAAAGAGACGTCTCCTAAAAGCTGAATGTGTCTCAGGTGGGGATGAGAGCCATGTTCTGAAAAAGCAAGCTGTAAAAATGTCAGCCTATAATTAGCACACTGTGGTTCCTTTATTGCATAATTGGAAATTTGTTGTTTCCTTCTTTTGGTTTCACAATAAGTTCAAGAAAAATCTTCAATTTAGCAACATGCTGTCATTGCTGATGAATATCGGTGATTGAGAAGCGACCTGCAAAAGCCTTTACTTTTGTCTATCTTTTTGCTTTATTTCTTGCTTTCCCAAGTAGGCTGCAGTAAACTAATATATTCTTCACCCAGCACATGCACTAATAACGTGGCAACATTTATCAGGTGGCCATAGTAACTTCATCCGTGTGTGTGTGCTTTTACAGTTTTGCCCCCTTGTGTAATTTCTCTTATTTAGGTGAACTGACCCTTTAATGACATAGCATTTGCCTAATTGGACATTCATGGTGCAAATTGTTGCTTTCGCTCTTTGAAGATGATGTCATGCCCCCTGTTGACCAAATCATTGAGCCTGAAGTATTCTTGATTCTCACCAGAAGGCTGGCCCTTACCTGAGAGAGCCTTCCTTTCCCTTCCCCAATCTGACCGGCAGTCCGTTCAACGAAAAGCTTTCTCATCTTTTGAGAGGCTCATGGAGGACAGAAGTCCCCGACGATTTGTACCGCAGATCGGGGCGTGTGCTGCACTTAGGTTGAAGCATCCCCAGAGAAAGCAATAATGATAGAAGATGATGATAACTTAAAATGACACAGCTGTGGCTTGACCGTCCATATTCAGACTGAGAGCGCTACACACACACACACACACACACACACACACACACACACACACACACACACGCACACACACACACACCCACACACACACACACACACACTTGCAGAGAGCTCATTTGTTTGTGTGTTTTGGCTATCCGAAGACCTGAGGAGATCCGAAGGGATCCTGAGGGATAATAGCCCGTAATCCTGTCAGCAAATGGACTCAAATGAGGCGAGAGAAGAGGCAACCCAATTACCTAGCCGCTGATACTGGCAGGATTATTTAGTATTAGCATATGTGTGAAAAGGTATCAGGCTGTTTAGACTGGCGAGATGTGCATTGAAAGAAGAGAAGTAGGAAAAAGACGGTAATAAGCAGAAGCCAAAGTGATTTACTGGGCCTCGCTGTGCCTCTTTATTCACATAAATAACAAAAAGGGCGCCTGTTTGCCTTTCCATTAGTGACAGCTGGGGATGTTTAGATGGTAAAAAGAAATGAGTAGCACAGTTTTATGGAAACAATATGCATACTGTATATGCATTCAGACAAAGTCGATGTGAAGTTTCTTTAGGATTCTTTTTGGTCTTGATTAGAGAAGATATTTCTTGCTCCTCAAAATTGGGGCATTTGGTTTTCCTGGATATATTTTAAAAACTAAACTGTTGGTTTGTGACGTAAGATAATCTGTGGCACGACGCGTCATTGAGACAGGTCATACAAAACTGCGAGTAGCTCTGGCCATTCAAGAATATCAGTATTCATCAGCATGTTGCTTTTTATTTCATGATACGTCAAAATAAGGAATGTCATTGAAATATTGCTGCTGAAGATTTCGGTGACATTATCAATAGCAATGAAATTCCTATTTTTTTAAAAACTCTTTTCCTCCTGTACTCTTAAGGAGTCTCCCAACTTGGTAGTGTAGAATCCTATCTTTAAATCTTTTTTTATTGCCATTGCACACAGGCATTGTGCACCTGAAAAAGTGCTTGAGTGACAAGAAAGGACTTTGATTTAGAGAATAGTTGTGTGTGTTAATTTAAACCAGCAAGTAAAGCTGTCAAACTGGAAAATAGTCTGTTTCATATATCAGAGGTCTGCAGCATGATTGAGTGAAACACTGGAGAGTTATTTAGTTGTGTTGAGTGTCAGGTATTAGCGATGATTGAAAGCCTCTGCGTATGAATGTTGGACTATTATTAGAGTGTGGTGTAAAAACCCAGCAGGTAGCCATGAAGGCTAATTAAATAAAGCGGTTTTCCTCTCCACAATTCCTAATTCTCATCTCGACTCCCCCAAGCGTAAAGTCTGCCAATCAGTTGGACCCGATTCCAGTTAATCCTATTTGCATATTTATTTTATCCCTTTAGCAAAATCTTTGTTAACATGCAAGGGCCGTGATCCTGAGTGACTCCATGTCTGCCACCGGTTTGATAAGATTGATGACAGCCTGCACTCGCCGCCCTGAGGCTAACCAGAGCTGTGAATTATTTCCCCTTTACGTCTTTCCAGATGAGTGATCCGGTGCATTAAAGAAACAAAATGCATTTTTGCCCGTTTAGACTATGTATTGTGCTTTACGACTAAATGAAATTGAGAAGCTGCTTTTGAAACTTCTTGTGATTGCTGCTATTTTAATTAAAGCTCCTAACCCAGTTAAACCAGGTTAAACCAGTTTTGAAGCTTAAACAATCATGTTTTAAAGCTCAAAATGTATATATATATATATTTTTTTATAAAAGTCAAAGGATTAGGGCTGCACAATATAAAGAAATCTTGCAGCGGTGATGAAGGTAGTATATATTGTGATGACAATATCACTCACCATAAATGTCCATTTCTTTCCTCTTTTTGTCGTTTGTCACAGTTATAAACTAGAGCTTCATTTTAATTAGATAATTTTGGAAGAGCTTCGATCGATACTGACATGAGAAATCAATCTTACCTAATGCAAGTTCATAAAACTTGGAATATAAGAATAAGAAAGTAACTATAGTTCTATGATAACACCTCACCTCAAACCTGCATTGCTTTTACATTTTGTTTTTGGCGCGATGCGTACAGTCTTCAGTCTTCACTGGGCTCGTGTCTTGCTCCTGCTCGCTGTGTTTTCTTAGAAACGGGGATCAGGATACATCATGTTTCTATTTTAGACGTTATGAAGCCTGCTTTGCTTTCTTCCCTATTTTGAGAGTTGTACATTGTTGCATTTATGTTTATTTCCATTTCGTACTTTTTGTTATTTGTGTGAAAGCTGAAACCCGTTTCTGAGTTTGTTCTGCAGGTGGCTCTTTTTGTTCCTCTTTTTATTGGTTTCAGTATTTTTATTGCATTAAAACGCTATTCAGTGTTTCATAGGGCATATGACAGCATTATATTGATTGATTAAGTAGATTTACTGTCATTGCACAGAACACAGATTAATAGTCAAACAGACAAGGCATATAAGACTAGACACAAGTATGTCTGGGAAAGAAAAAAAAATGTTTTTCAGTCTTATTGTCTTTGCTTTTACAGTCTTTTACCGCCTCCCCAGCAGCAGCAGTGTGAACAGATGGTGATTGACAGACGTTGTCTTTTGCCTGACAACACTGTGAAAATGATTCCAAGTCAAATTTTAGGAAAACTTGATGGAAAGTCCTGCAGGCTCGTAACTTTTTGTTTGGGTTCCCAGAAGCACCAGCTGGATGATCAGTGTTTTTTTTTTTTTTTCTATATGTCGAAAGAACTGATTCCAAACATCCAAATATAAGTCATTTATCTAATTTCTCCTTTTCTGTTTCCAGTTGACAAGAGCAGCAGCAGCAGCGTTGTGAAGCAGGGCGAGATGGAGCAACGCGAGGGCCCACGGGGCCGTTGGACATCCTGCTACGTTGAGCTGACTCCCTGTGAGCTGCGGCTCTATACTCTGGACAGCAGTGCCAATCGCCAACTGGGCACTGCCTACTCTCTGTCGCACTGCCAGAGCGTCATCGCCCCGGCACCCTGCAGCCAGTCCAGTCAGATGAGCCAGCCTGGCGACAAGCGCACACTCCAGGCCTTGTTCTTCAACAGCACACGTCTCCAACTGAGGGCAGCCAACCAGTGGGAAGCGATGGAGTGGCGGCGGCTGATGTGGGAGAAGGTTCAGGCAGCGAGGCCCGCGAGGCAGGACAACCGCAAGCATAAGAACAGCGTGGAAATTCAGCAGAAGTTTCCTTTACCGATGTCCCCTTCCTCTTCGCCCTCTCCCTCTGGGCTCGACACCCGACCCGACGGGGATGGCGACACCCCGACTTCATCTGAGGCGTCGCTTTCTGTGAACTCCGGAGTGTTGAGTCGGCCAACCACCCTCCCTCTGTTTAACCAGCGCTTTCAGGATGTGCTGAAAGCTGGACTTCTCCATCTGCTGATGGATCAGAACAACTGGCGGGCCTTCACTTTCGTCTTGACGAGATCTGCTCTCCAAGCTTTTCCGACTGAAGGCAGGGGGTCTGTGTCCCAACCGGTCCTCCAATTCCCCCTAGCTTCTTGCTCGTCAGTACAGCAGGATCTTGTACCAGAGACCGGAGAGTCATGGGCGGATAAAGGGCAGTGTTTCCAGGCCACTTTCCCCAAGGAGATCCTCAAGCTCAAGGCGGATGATCACCTGAAAGCCCAGGAATGGGTGGAGGCGCTGCGGCAGGCAGTGGAGGCGCAGAAGCCCACGCAGGAAGACAAGAGAGAATCAGACGGACCTCCTGGTCTCCAAGGAGTGTTGTTGAGGTCCAAACCGTCAAGGGACAGGAAGCAGAGGGAAGCCCAGAGAGCCAAGCGGCAGTCCGTCACCACCAGTTTCCTCAGTATTCTCACCTGCCTGGCTGTGGAGAAGGGGCTCACCGCTCAGAGCTTTAGATGTGCAGGTAAGTGGCATAAAGGTTTGCCTACCTTTCTGTTTCTTGAAACGATAGACAAGCATCATGTCTCCATATGCATGACCAATACTTCAGTACTGCATCATGCCAAGCACAATCATGACTACAGCGTTGCCTCAGCTGCAACAAACTGTGGCCCAAAAGTGTGAAGCCGTCCTCGTAAAGATGTTTACAGACATTGAAAGGGGCTAACCAAGCCTGGCTTTAAATGTCTTTGGTTCGTTTAAATGTCCACAGGACCCACGGGCTAAAAGAGTCACATTTACAGCCCTAAAAACGATGACTGGTCGACCTGAACCTGCAGTTAGAAATGGTTTCATTGTGCATGTGACATTTTGAACCTTCTAACGTGAACGTGTTGCCTCTTATCGTCAGCATGAGACTTCCTCATCGAGTTCTAAGAGAACTACTCCAGACACAAATTAAATAGCATATTCATAAGGCCTAACAAGGAGTTATATAGCCTTAGATCAAAACAGTAGGAGATTCCTTCATGATGTTCCCTCGGTCTAAAGCCCCTTTAACGAGATGAGCTGTAGGGAGCGGTGCTCTCCCTCACCCACCTGTTGCTGTGCTCTGCTGATCACCCAGTTGGAAAATAATTTCCCCAACGCTTTTTCTTTGCCTGTGCGAAAGACAAATTCAAATGTGTGAAAATAGCTCATCTTGAGAGACTATTAAACCCAAAGCAGCTCCATCCGTCGCTGATATTCGTGGTTATGCCGTTTTCAAGCTGCTGTTGGGATGAAAAGGTTATTCCGTCAGCAAATGTCCGCCTTTCTGTTTTTTACGCTCCAGTTCACGATGAATCGATTACCAAATTAGGTGACGATTATTTGAACAATCGATTAATCACTATTAATCCGATTAATTGTTTCAGTCGCAGAGTAATTATCAGTATGTCACGTTCCAGTCGTCACAGGAATAATTAGATCATGCCATGCCTTGTTGCTTTTACTTTTTTTCTTTGAACATCTTTACTCAATATCATATTAAAGCTATCTTTTTATAGTTTTATAGCATTATTATTCTTCTCCACTCAGTCCCATATTTACTTCTAACTTGTACATTAATAATGTGGACTTGGAGTGAAACATGGAGGTTCCCCCCAGTCTTTCATCAAGACTCCCAAACCACTCCATGACCTCGGTTAACATCAGGTTTATTAGATTTTTTTTCTTCTTCTTAATGTACTCCTAAATCCCTTCTTCAGATTAGGACTATTAAAGTCCCTGCCTGTTAATATTAATATTCCAGTTAGTCCTCATCCCAGACCCTTGGACAACCCCGCAAATGGCAGGCGGTGCTTTCCCCCCCCCCTGGGTGTGAAACGTGGGCTTCCTCTCGCTCTCTCTTTTGGAGGGCTTTGAATAATCGCCGCTCACCTCCCTTTTTATTTGTAACCGCTGGCTTTATTAATGCAGGGCTGTTTGAAAGGACAGCTGAAACGGGAACAAGGATGGGGGGCCGTCCGGGGCCAACTGATGATAATTGGCGGGCTTAAAGCGTTGGTGGAGAGGAAAAATGGATGAATGAATGAACCTGTGAGTGAATGAGAGCAAATGAAAGCTGCCCGGGGACGCTACAGTGGACAGCTGTGAGCGGAGGGGTTTGTTGGAGGGGTTTCAGGTCAGAGCTGGATGGACGGGACAGCTGGATACGTCTGTTTTCTATAGAGCGCTCACCTCGGCTCCTTCAGCCCGTTTATTACTCTCCTCTTCTACCTTTTCATTCTGTTTGCTTTCACCAGTTCATTCATGTTCAGAGCCATGTCCTGTTTTTGTCTCCATTTCTCCTGCTGTCCACCGTTCAAAAGGGACAGTATCCCTTCTCACTCTCCTGCTGTCTTAATTAGCAGAAACCTGCAACTCTGTTTAAAAAATTTTTGTTTAAAAGAATTTTAATTTTAGATTTTTACAGGGAGTTTATTTTTTCTTACACTGCTTTTTCTCCTTTTTCTCTCATCCAGCATGTGCTGCTTCAGTATTAGAGCATAAGGGGACATAAAGTTTCTTGGCCCCGGGGTCTCAAACCTGCAGAGTCCCGTTTGGCTCTTTGGGTCCGCCACCGTGGCTCTTAAAAAAAAGGAAAAAAAATGTTTTTCTGCAAGTTCTTATGCATGCAACATCTACAACAAGCTTTTAAAAGGAACCAACTTCAAACTGGGCTCCCTATCTTTCTTCATTTTCCATTTTCTATAAAACGAATACATTTTAGTTTCATTTCATTTGTTTTCATAGTGAAACATTTTATTTTGGACATATTTATAAAATCACTTTTTGTGGCTCAGTATATGAGCTTTATTTTGTAGTACTGAGCTCCTTGAATGGAAAAGTGCCTCCTAGATGCAGGTTCACCTACTTTAAAACCTATATACTGTAAATGGACGGGACAGCTGGATACGTCTGGAGAGAAACATTCCTGTAGAAAAGAGGGATATTAATCTCAGATTAGCCGAGACAGTTAGCTGAGCTACTATAATAAAATTTTAGATCAGATTTATAATAATGATCTAAAATTAAGACTTTAAATGTCTTTTAAATAGATGTAAGTTGGCCTTAAATGTGTCACAGATCTTAAATATTTAGTCTCATATAAATCTATGATGTTTTTTTTTCTCTCGGGATTTTTCTGTCAGGGCAAAAGTTTGCGTTGTGTCCAGACATCTTCACTGACTTGACGGTGGTTAAGGTGACAAGTAGCAAGCTGCTAAAACAAACATTAGCTGCTACACCCATCTTCAGTTTCCACTCTTATTTTCTTAATCTTTCTTAATCTGATTGTAGAGTCTAATCCGCCTTTTGCATTTGCATATGCTGCTTCCATCCACATACGTGACAGACGACTAGCTGGTTAGCATCAGGATGTACTCCGCTAGCTATGGTACATAAAGCTAGCTCCGTTTTACATTCCTTTTGTAGGTAATGCTTTACGTTTGAAGACTGACTCCCCGACGCCCCTTAAACTCTCCCCACATGTGCGATTCACACACGCACACCCACGCACACACACACACACACACACACCGCCTCCTGATTGGGTGGCCCCTGTTGTTGCATTGGAACACGTTCTCAGGCCCCTGATTTACCATGTCAGTCCATTAGATTCGAAAGGGGGGTGTGGCGGGGTGTTTCGAGTGAAGTGGGAATCGGTAAATTCAAGGGAACTGCGGAAGTTGGAGGTTCACTTCAAAAGATTGACAGTCTCAGACGCGCGCGCACACGCAATCTTAGACTCTCCATTTGTTCACGTTTTCATTTGAGTGTTTGGTCACTATGAATGAGGAACATCAAAGCTCACGCTTCTCGTCTTTTCAGTTTTAATTCACACATGTACAGACCAAGCACACACACACACACACACACACACACACACGCACACACACACACACACACACGGCCGTGTCCTGTCAGAGGTGTGGTGGTTTGAACCAGCGGCGGGCAGATGAAAGCAGGAGTCCTCTTCTTGCCCTGATGTCATCTCTCTCTCTTCCTCTTTCTCTTTCTCTTTCTCTTTCTCTCTCTCTCTCTCTCTTTATTTCTCCATATCTCTCTCTCTCTCCTGGTGTGAACAGGTCAAAGTGACCCTCTCTCACTACAGAGAGCCGCAGTACAATCGGTGGACCTTTGAGCCACGTTTGAATTCCCATTCATCTTTTCCTCTGTCCCTCTTCCTCTTCATCCCAGAAAGACGCATAAAAGATCAGAGACGAGCAGAAAATTCAGTTGTTGCTCAGCCGGTTGAACGGTTATTTGTTACTCGAACATTAAAGAAGAAAAAGAAAAAAAATGACAGCGTGGGGTTTAAGGTAAAACTTCGACTCTGTGCGATTTTAAAAATCAGAACCGAAGTTGAAGTTTTGTGTTTTGAAAACCTGAAGGCCTTGACGGTTCCTCTCGATGACTGTCTCCATCTGATCAACAAACCGTTTTACCACCAGCATTGCCAAGAAAGGACAATTTTGTAATGCCATTGACAATAATGTGCACTTGTTTGTCAATTAAGTACCCCAAAATCGGAAGAGACCCGTCATGACACCCAGAACTTGGGACGTTCATAAATCCCCAGTCCTGAGTAATTATTTTCTAACATCTTTAGGGTGTTCAAGCTGTTTTAAGGGAACAATTAATGCAGATAAATTGACAGAGATAATTGATCTGTGTTAGCTTAGTTTGAATACAATCTGTCCTGGGTCACTCTGATGGATCACCGGTCCACAGATTCCCCTCATCACTTTCTGTTAGGCTCATCTTGAGCTTATAAACTCCTCTGGTTTTTATGGAGTTATTAAGCTACAAAACTCTTAAAGGAACTGCAGCAAATGTGAGCAAACTATTTTATTTGTGTTTATTTATGGCAGGTTACCAAGATCGAGATCGTTCAGGGTGGATTTTAAGGCCAGACTGGAAAAGTCGTGCTTGGATTTCTCCACTTCTGAATAAAGCTGGAGTGGACAGATGAAAACTCGTTAGTTCAGGGACTGTGCTGTGTTTTATTTTGGTAAATGCAAGTATGTCATCTTTGTCAGCTCATCAAGCTGGTGTTTATGGTTCTGTGGCATTTTTAAATGGGTAAATTATAGCTCTGTGATCAATTTAATTGAATTTTCTTTTTAAAGGCAAAAAGAGGCTGCATCAGTACAAAAAAATTTTTTAGTTTAAATAGTCCCTTAATTTTCTCTGGTTAATTCACTATTAGTAAGCAGAGACCAAACAATTTCAGTCTGACTCACAAAGTCCTCAAGTTAGATTTTATATGCATATAATATAAACACTCCTTAGTTCATAATAACAGCTCAGTGATCCAAGATGTTACAGCTATTTGCATATTGTCAGTGTTCCACAGTGCAGCTTATGTTTTCTGTCAGGCTTGTCCTCTTCTGCAGAGACGCTGTAGAGCGCGGTTGGACAAACTTTTGGCTCCGTGCGTTTGTTTGCGTGGGTGTGTTCGACCTCTCGCGCTCATGATATAGAATTTGAGGTAAAGGCTTTCTGGTTTTGCGAACGTTTTCGGGCTTTTTTACGCGTACCTCTTTGTTCCCGCGGTCCCGGCAGAGGCAGACTAAATCTGAGGCCACATATGGCCAGCGAACTGCTCTGGTGGTTTGCTACTTCCTCGAAGTGACACAGTGTTTCCCTGACTGCTAACCATGGCCCCAGCGTGCTGGCTCGCAACCGGTGGACTGCGGTTTACTGCAAGAGCATCCACCCCAAACACCAGCATGAGCTCACCTCTATAATTAGCGCAGCTTTATCGAAGCTAAAAATATGCACTATAGATGTTGGGGGTTTTTTATAGCATCTGCAATAAGTCATATGTAGGCGAGTGTCAGTACATTGAAGAGTTATTTTGTCTAGTCGAAAAGTGAAACTCATGAATTCATGAGGCGCTGATTGGTGGTTTTCTAGCTTTCATTTCTGTCAATTTTGATTTACAAATTACAGTTCCTCAGTTCATTTCAATGGTACATCAGACAAACAAGAAAAACCATGTTTACAACTTACTAGTTCTCATATCAACAGGTTTCTTTCTTTATTAAACCAGTACACGTTTCGTGGAGCCTGAAAGGATCAATGGCGAGCCAGCCAACATGGTGTGACTGATGTGTTGCCGAGTTGCACTTACAGTCACGGATGTGAATCATCCGTACCAAAGCTTTACGAGACCAAACGGCCGGGTCTCTGAGTCGGGATCGTAGCTAGAAGTGCAAAGACCTTTGCTCTCGTGTTAACGCAAAAACGGATTTTACGGCTGTAAAATAGGTTTTTCTTATGGCACATAAACTGTGTAGTGACCCCTTGAGACAGGCAGCTGTTATATAAGAAACTTATTTGGCATTAAAGCAAATTTGAATTTATTACGTAGCTTACTTCGAATTTGACCGTTTTCAGTTGCACTTTTGTCAAAGTACAAGAAAAACACAGAACAAAAGTTTGTCTTTGCACCCAGTTTATTGTACCAGATTATCAATGTGTGTTTTAGGGCATTTTTTAAAATATAAAATCCATGCAAGGCCTATTTTTTAACTCTAGCACCCAGCAAACTCTTTGAAAGATACAATTTTATACACATATGCTTGATTTCCCTTCTATTTCTTACTTGTATTGTAAGAAATTAACCATTTACGAGGAATCATCTTAAAGTAATTTTTGTTACACAGTTTTGCTTCACTCCCACTGGCTATTAAAACACCGCTTTGTAAAATTATAATGATAAAGCCAACAGTGCTTCACCATTTCCACAGTCTATAAATCATGAATGTTAGAGTATGGTTGGTTCATCTTTCGTTTTATTAGGCTTGTGCCAATTTTTAGATGTAGTTTTAAGTCATAACTGTTGATTCTTGGTGTTTACCACCATTACCACAGAAAAAAAATCTATGTTTTGTCTATTTTGATTTGAAATGTGTTATAAATACATAGAGTTCAAGCTTCTGTTAGTTTATTTCTTGTTTAAATTGAGTGAATTTCATTAGGTTTTAGTTAGAAAACATGAAATGCCAATAGACTGAGTTTTTAACTTTTCATCTTAAAAGCACAGTAAGCATAATTTTATATTAAATTTATATAATAGTGGATTACTTCCACTCTAAGCTAAATGGAGATGGACGTTTTCTCTTGAAAATGAAGTTCTGTAAAGTTATGCGTAACTTTTCTCTTACCTATAGTTTACCAATGGTGAGAACGCGATGGTTGAGTGGTGGAAGGTTAGTAAGATGATCTTCCATTTTAGCAATTTTAAAGAACCAACTCCCCCAAAAATGGTATTTCCTTAAAATACAGAGTGGTATGTGTTATGTATGTCACTGTTTTCTTGGCCAAATAAATTCCAGGTGCCGTTTTTGAAAAAACAACTTTCGTGTTGTATCGTAGAAGTTTGGGTGAGATGATGGTGACGCTGTCATACAGCTACAGTGCCTTCAATCAGAGGCGTCTTTCGGTTTGTTGCAAGATTGACTGCTGCAGGAGATCCTTTCTGGCCACAGCATCACCGTATGATAACTTACTCCCTTTGGGGAAAAATGAAGTATTTTTGAACTGAATTGATGTTGAAAACACTGACGAACTTAACGAAGCTCTTTTGGTGAAGTTTAGATCTTTAACATTAACGTAGCATTGTATCCCCCAGATATAAACAGCTTGAATTTGCTGAAACGAGAGACTAGCTTAACTCCTGACTATTTACAACTTTTCTGAAAGTCTGTTATTAAACGTAAGGAACTAAAACTGATAATGTCTTCATAGGACCTCTCTCAAAAATAGGAATAGTTTGGCTACAGGAATAATCTGCTCTGTTTTAGGCTAAAGCATGAAACATGAAACAACAGCTGACATGCTGGTTGTCAAACACCCAGAAGACGCCCAGAAGTCTAATATTTGTTCAGACGTCAGCGTGCGTATTACGTTATATTATAAATTTAACGGTTTGGCTTATTGGTGTGTTTATATGGGATACAGTGACGCAACTGATTTAGAAAAAAAACCTGCAAAGAAAATAACTTCACCAATAAAGAGCTGTGAGGATAACATTTTACAGCTTCCGTGCGTCTCTGAGTTCCAACATGGGCATCTTTTTTTCTCTTATCAGATAAAGGGTGAATATAGCTTTAAATGGTGATTGCAGCATTGTTTGTGCTGATCAGAGATAACGGGAAAATGGCTGAGCTGCCTGAGCCACGTTGGCTCCCTTCATCTGTCTTCATCTGTTCGTGTTGTTGTCTCTCCTTCGTTCTTTCCTCTCGTCTCTCAATAGTCTATTCCTCCTTCTTATTCCATCTTGGACATGCCGACACATGTCCAGCTACTTCCGCCTTTCTTTCTTTTTTGGGTAAGGTTCTGCTTTTGTTTAAAAATAACCGATAGCAATCTCCCATTTCTTTTCTTCCGGATCTTTCTATTTCCCTCCTTTGCCGTTTTCCTCCAGGCTTTATATCCTCTAAGATGGTGTGGATAAGGGACACCTGTTGTCGCCCTTCAGCTCTCCAATGTTTGGGTGTTCCTGATCACAGAGCGGACCCGGGTGTTTGGGTGAAGCACAAACTTTAAAGGGTTGAGAAGACAAAGCAGGCCAGGGAAGAAAAAAAAAGATCTTGCTTAGTTAGAGAAAGAAGCACAGACTCAGTTGTCCAAGGATTCCTGGACAGGGAGATTGTTTTTGCACATTTTGAAGCTCTAAGCAGTAACTTTTAGTTTGGGTATGTTTTTTCGTTTAGTTTTAATAATTTTCTCACTGAAAGCAAAATCTACAAGATTTCACAGCTTCTAACGAATCATTATTCTTAATTATTCTTCATTTCTTTGTTTTGCTTTGAAGGAGCTCAGATGTTCTTTTAAGGGGTTTTACGTAGAAATACTCAGTGTGGGTTAGGAGAAAATAATGACATTGAGATATTTTATCAAACTGTTAGGCAAAAATGTTGGTTGTGTTTCACTAATATTTTCTTCGTATTTCTTTTAAGGGCTGAGAAATTAATTGGATTAATCATATACATTTTTCATTTCAGATAAAAACAAAACCTCTGCCTGTAAATGAGTTCTGCCTTGAATTCCTCAAGTGGCCGTTTCAGCTTGACCCCGTCCAAAATGCTCCTCTTAGGCACATTTTGCTGTCCAATTATCAATCAATCAATCAATCAATTCCCAAAGTAATCAATAGGTCACACCTGCAGTGAAATGATATGCAGTCAAGCAGAAAGAGCTGAGCTTTTCACGTCTTGGTGTTGGGACTGTTTTTAGCTGCAGATGCATCCTTTGCTACACATGACCAAGCTTTCACTAACAAAAATATATTTTGGGCATTAAAGTGTTTATTTTCCCATTTAAAAGAAGCTAATGGCTTTACATCTATCCCTAATATTTAATAAAAACTGTTTTAAGAGGTTAAATAAAAAGATCTGCAGAACGTGCCAATGTTTTCTATCCAATTAATCGAATGATGTTTAGATAGTTTAACGATTACTAAAATAATCATTAGATGCATCCCTACTTCTTTCTTTTTAAGCATCATAATCTAGCCTCAAGGTTTTGCTCCTCTTTCTTTACAATTTTTAGTTTTTGCACTTTCCATACATAAAGATTTACTGTGAGGTTTTGTATTTTTGCTTCAAAAAAAGGGTTACAATGACATCTGAAAGGTCTGGAAATGTTTGGAAAATCCAAACATTTTAATTTAACAATATAAGAACACCTTGTTCATAAGCAGTGGCTTCCCCCATGCTTACTGATACTCTCTCTCTCACTCTCTCTCTCTCTCAGGGTGTCAGCGTCCGGTCGGCCTGTCCAAAGGAAAGGCAAAAGTTTGTTACTACAGCGGCTGGTACTACTGCCAGAGCTGCCACCAGGATAACTCCTTCCTCATCCCTGCGCGGCTGCTGCACAACTGGGACACCAGTAAACACAAGGTGGGAAAACACACACAGCCAGCCTGGCCTTGTCTGACAGGCAAAGAAAATCACGAGGCGTGTCTAAAGCTCACAAACGAGCGTGTTACGTCCCGCCTTCTTAATCTGCGCAAACCGCAGCCTTTATGTCGGGCTTTTCTTTAAGCCTACTTCATCCAAAGCATGCATGAAAAGTACAGCTTGCTCGGGATTATGTGTAATGTATTGGCAGTCTTCAGTGAACGCAACCGAAAGTAAACTCTTAACGTGCTCCTCCAGGTGTCCAAACAGGCCAAGGAGTTCCTGGAGTTTGTGTACGAGGAGCCGTTGCTGGACATCCAGCAGCTCAACCCCTGCCTGTACGAACACTGTGAAGCGTTGAGCTCAGTGCTGCGCCTCCGTCAGCAGCTCCAGTCGCTCAGGGCCTACCTGTTCAGCTGCAGGGCGACCGTCGCCGAAGACCTGAGGCGACGGTAGGTCGCCTGAAATCTCACTTTTTGAGCCCTCATCGATCACGCCCCGCTCTTATTTCAAAAGAAATCGAGAGTGAACACGAACTCTTCTGTGCCCCGAAACACAGTCGGCACCTGAATTTAAGTAAACAGCCAGGTGAGAGGCTCCAGTTGGAAGAGCACCAATGAATCTGTGTCAGCCGGTAAAAGGTTAGTTAATCCTGAATGATGCACAGAGCAGCTGCTCTTTCCTTAAACAACCTGAAGTAAACATCCTGAGGCTCTGGAGACGATACAACTCTGTTCAGAACCATCAAAGCAACACAAATTAGATCCTGCATGAAGGGGGGGAAAAAAGAGAAGAAGGTGGAATTTACTTAATCTAGTTCTGAACTCATATGAAATTCAGTCGCATGATACTTTATGTGTTTGAACTAGACAGCTGCCTCATGAAAGCCCCTTAAAGAAGCTTCTGTTTTAAGGTGAAAGGTTGGACTGTGAACCTGGTGGAGCCTATCGGAGACGGCAAACTGGCTTTGTTACCTCTAGAAACAATTTCAACCCGTTTGCCATGTTACGGCAGGTTGGAAGCTAAAATAAAACTATTATTATGATGAAAAGAAACCCTGAAGATGAAATTCCACCGATTACTGCAGCTGTGCCTTCTTGTACACAGTACGACTGCATTGCAGAAGCTTGTGCCACGTCTGTGCTTTCAGCTCCACGATGTCCACGTTTGGCAACTTTGGACGTTTGTGTGATTCGTGTGTGAGGCAGACTTCCTTTTAAACAGCTAAACAAATGTGGCTCACAAGTTATTCGGTTGTTTTGGTTACACATTCACTGTCTAATTTGGAAAACACAAAAACAACAAAAAGAAAAAAAAAAAAAAAAAAACTTCACTTCCTGTACAATAATCTAAAAAACAACTTTTAAACAAGAATGGATGCACTCACAGTAGTTTACATAGATTTCTTTTAAGATTTAAATTAGCGATAGAAGATTTAAAAATATATTTTAAATAAAACATTGAAAACAAAAATAGCAAGTCAGATTGCTTTATTTCTTCTTAAGGCTATCTGGAGGAACAAATAGACAAGAAGGAAAGAGAATATATAATGAAATGAATGAAGACATGTTGCTTTTATAGTTGAACTGGTTCCCCCGTTTTTATTTTATTTTTTTAAGAAAAGTTAAAATAACAGCTCCAGCACTAGTAGATAAACAAAAAATATTAATATTTTCGATAACAAGATTGCAGAGGACTGCTTGGATGCAAAGTTTAATAGGCCAAGTTTTCATGACTTCTGTCATGTTTTCGGGTGGAGGGATGGATTTCCTTTGATGCCTTAATGGCATCTGCAATCCTTGCGCTCACAGGAAGAGGTGGGGGCATTCTGATTATGGAGGAAAAATAGAGGAAAGAGTCAACATGTGGGTTAATCATAAATGTCATCACAATATTTTACAGTCTTACTCCACCGGTGTATTTGCACAGAATGCCAAAAACCTTATTTTTACCATTCGTGTTTGGTAATTCTGCTTTCTGTAAAACTTCGACATTAGTGATTCACTGAATGAACCGAGACGCATACGTTTATTTATTTTATTTTATTTTTTCCAACTTATCACTAGTTTGGCCACAATTTGAGTATGCAGTAGTGTAAACCCCCCACACCCCTTCTGAATGTGACGTTTCATCTCATTTTGAATGACAGCTGCGGTGAAAATCCTGAAACATTACTTTTACATTCTCATCAGCAAGCTTCAAATATTTTCGTGTCACTTTGCTCGACCGAGATCAGCTAAATAAAGCGAGTTGCTGCTCGGCGAAGCGTTGTGGCTTTCTGTGTTTACTTCTGTCCCATTAGCCGATGCCGGCCAGCGGCCCACCACTTCTAAACACTCCAGGATTGATGAGGTCTGTGGCACTAAAACCTTCCTGATGTCATCTGTCTACATGGGGGACAGGGGTCTGAAAAGAGAAATCTGTGCACACACACACACACACACACACACACACAGTTTAACTTTTACACCAAACTGTTGAGGCGGTGCTCGTGCTAACTGCGCTCCAGTTCTTTGTGTTTCCACAAAACACACCAGCTTCCTGCTGGACCAGAGGAGCGACCCGCTTTCGTCAGGCGCTGGGGGCGGGCTCCTGGGCATCAGCAGCCAATCAAAACGTTGTGAGCGGCTTGTTATAAGACTGGAGCTTGATAAATCTTCTTCTAAAAGCTGCTTTGCTGCTGATGCGGATAAATAAAAAAAAATTCAGCGGATTAAAACTGTAAACTTTCACGAGCACAGCTGGTTGTTTAAAGCTGTTAGTAAACGATGGTTGCAACGACAGGGCCTCTGTTTCCAGGGATACTGGGATAAATAATGTTGTGCGGTCAAGTTGACTCCATGTCCTACAATCAGTTCGCAAAAAATGCAGAAAAGTAGACAAGCCGCTCTTTTCTGGCGGGGGATTTTGGTGCAGTCTTTTTTCGAAGTAAATAAAGGTACACAGTAAGTTCTACCAGAATTGAGAAGCACTGCTGTAGCTGAACTTTGTCACATTTTATCACATTACAATCTTAGATAACTGTGTTTTAGTGTGATTTTATGGGACAGAGTAAGTCACAGTAGTGCATAAGTATGATCTTTGTTTCGATGAAGGTTTACTCATGCAGCGGGCAAATGCAACCCAAATCTTGTGATAATTTTCTTTCTTTTTTTCACCCATATGGGACTCGTATCCAACTTTTTCATGGCAATCTGAAAGGCCCAATTCTGACATTTTTAACCCACAACCCTAAAAACTCCAATTTGTCCCAATTAAATCAGATGTATACCTGGTAGTTTTAAAAGCGTCTGCGGCGTTCTGAGCACTCATGTTGTATTTTATCTCATTGACAGGGAACGCGTCATAGTTTTGACAACGGCTGGAAAGTACAATTCTGAAAATGATGAAAGGAGTCTGTGTCAGTCTTTTGTTTGGCTAAATTCATAATAAAATGCTTAAAAGTTTCCACTTTTAGGTCAGGCTTTATTATTTGTGTAGAAGGGGAATTGGTAAAAGAATAAAAGGTTGAATTATGCAACAAACGTGCATTTTCTGACACTGATTGTTGAAAATTCAAGTAGGGTGAGATGACTTGGTGATAGAAAGCCTTGATTTGCCACCTTCCTACACACACCTCGACACTTATCACTTCGTACTGCACACACTTAGCGAAGTCAGACCTTCCTTTGGTAAACCATCATAATCCCAGAGTGATAACAGTTTTCATAAAAGCTGTGTCATGCAGTGGAAAATCCTTCAAGATACTGCTGTAAAATGTAGACTTGAGGGTTATAAGGTCTTGCAAACATAAATATTAAAGTAGTTGCTATTTGTGTACATTTGCAATTCTGTGTGAGGCCTTTCTAATCTAATCTTCTGAAGTGTTAGCTCTCAAGTGCTTCTAATCAAGATCAACACACGCGGCACAATCTCGTTTTTTTTTTTGTGTCCTTGCGTGTTTGTTGTCGCGAATGCTGATGTGGTAACCGTTGGTAACCTGCCAAACATCAGATTATTGTTGGTGTCTATCGCCATGGTGTGTTTGGATCACACACGTCCGCGTACCATAGCGACACTCGTCACAGCTTTAGGTGGGATTTACCGCAGTGTCGTCTATCTCGGTTGTCTGAGGAGGCCTCAGCCTTCACACACCAAGGCAGATTGTTTACCATCTCTAACCTTATCCTGACCTTGACGTATTACTGCTGCAGGAACACGTAAAATTATTTGTATTCCTTTCACCTTTTTCACATTTTATGTTGCAACCACAAACGTCTGTGTGTTTTACTGGGATTTTATGTGGTAGACCAAGTGACTTGTGATACATTTTGAACAAGACTCCTGATGGATTCTTTCTTGACTCTCTGCTCCCGTCAGCAGATTCTCCCACCCAAGTTTTCATGGGTCCAGGTTGTTTCTCTGGTTGCTGCTCTCTTGCCTTGTTTGTCAGTTTAGGGGGATGGTCATGACTCTGTGGATTTGAAGTTACCCCGTTCTCTTTCCATTTCCAGATTGAACATTGCTCCATGCGATGTTCAAAGGTTGGGATGACGGTTTAAACCCTGACCCTTAATCCTCGGCTTGTTGGCTGTGTTTCTTGGTCTTCTTGATGTTCGCTTAAGCCTCTCTGGTTTCTTCAGGGCCGTCAATTTATACTGATTGACGGCTTTATACACACAAATAGACATTTTACTAATTAGATAGCCTGATGATAAAACCGAGCCCCTTGTTCCAATCTTTGCTTCGTACAGAAGGTCTGCACCCTCAAAGTTTTAAATTTGATCCAATCGCTAACGTTTGGGCTGTTTGACCACATGAAGCCTACTAGATATCCCTTGCACTGTAAATAATCATCCTCTGCTGAGAAGATAGCCGTACTGGCTGTTAATATTAATTCAGTACTTGGAAACGTGGCCGACACAGACTGAAAGACTTCCTTCACTTCTTCCCCCCCCTTTGCTGAACCTGCAGGCAGACTGTGAATCTAAAACAGCGCAGAAAATTGTCATCATTCACAACTTCTGCTCCTCTTTGCTGATTGGCCCGGTTGAAATTCTACTGTAGGAATCCGCTTCAATGGGAGAAAGTCCAGACGGAGCACTGAACGGAGATGAGAACTGGCCGTAATGAGCAAAGAGATGGCCAAGTTACTAATTAGGTTACTTCTGAAGGGAATCCTAAGGTTTCATTTAGAGGTAGCAGAGTCTCAGATATTTGCTTGCTAAGATAATTTAAATTCATAATTTTCTTTCCACCTAACAATTATGTGTCTCTTTGTGGCACATAATAAACTATACTGGGCTCAGTCCTCTTTTTATCTGATGGGGAAGGAAAGATTTAGATGTTTCTACCAGCATAAAATGACTTCATGTTATCCAGTTGATCTGATTTGGGGAAAATGAGTAAATGTTTTTGTGTCTCTGACAGGATTTTTCCCAGGGAATACCTTCTGCAGCACATTCACCTGTACTCTCTGGCTGACCTGCAGCAGGTACACATTTACACACTCAAACATACACGGGAGTTGTAGTCGTATACAACAGAAATAACGTATTTTAGTCGCTGACTAAAAACACAAACGCCGTTTGTCTTACTCTGTTTATCAAGGCAAACCTTCCTGCTTAATGTCTGTTGGTTTTGCCAAAGTTGTATCTCTTAGCTAGTTTCATAATATTGAAAGAGAGAATATTCTAGATGCAATTTCATTCTTCAAATTTACATCGACTGAGGTGAACACGCCTTTGAACAGAAAGCTCGAAAAATAAGCTTGTGGCATTTGTAGCCTTCTGATTTCACAACATTTGAGATAATTGGAGACAAATTTAATTCAAATCCTCTGTTTGGTAAGTTCATTGAACTTGCCAAACATCGTTTGGATAATTTCACTATTCCGTCTTTTAGTTTTTGGTCTAACCAAAGTTTAAACAATGGCTGAGATTCAGTTTTAAGAAGGATATCCACATTTAACAGATGTATTTCTCTGACACAAAAAAGTAACGCCTTGCAAAATACTGCACAATATTTAATATGATGCTAAGTTTCGATTTATTTCGGTAACATTCGGCCAGATGAATGGACTCCAGCTTCTTTATGCCCACACCGGGTTCATGTTTCTAACAGCTGAGATGCTAAAGTATGTGAATAGTTTTGGGGGCATTGTTTAATGATTAAGAACTGAATCTAAAAAGGTATTTATGATAAATACCGAGTTCACCGATAAATTGCAATGACAATAAATCGTCCTCGATTTTCTTAATTGTGGGAGATTTGCGATTAGTCGGTATCTTTACGAGTAGTCGCCCCAATGTTGCTAATCTGGCCACTTTGTCACAATGTTTAGCGACTTTTCAGAAAAACATATGCATATTTAAAATTGAAATTGGCAGGTCAGGCCCTTTAAAGATTGGTGATCGGCCAAAAAGCTGCAGTCAGTGCACCCATGTATACAACATCATCGCCCCAATTTTCCACAGTAGCAGTGCAGTGTGTTCTCAGTGTGATGAGAACATACTGTTGTTCTTTTATTAACAGCTAATTCATCTTTTGTTGCTGTTTTTGATGTGGAAAAAGCACATTAAAAATAGCAACACACAAAAATAAAATCCTCATTGATGATTAGCTTGCTAAACTAATTCACACCCAAGTTTCTGAAAACGTCAGTCAAAACGCCTCAGAGGATTATTCGCCTACTGATTGTTTTCCCGGCTGACCGTCCTCTGATTTTGTGTCTGCTCACCTTTGTCTCCAGTTTGTTTTAAAAGATGTCATTGTTTTCAGCTTCACATGAAAGACTCACATTTTTGTAGCAAAAAAAAAAAAAAAAAAAAAAAAAAACGGGAGAAAAAGAAAACGCGGCCCGGCGTCCCCGCAGTTCAGCGCCGAGCCGTCAAACCGAGTTGGGGGTCTGAGGAAAAGCGAGCAGAAATGACTGAAAAGTCCTTTTGTTTGTCATTATGTTCATTATGTAGTAGCTTGGCCCCGTTTTTTTCTTTTCTTTTTTTTTTTCTTCCTCTCTTCCCCTCTGCTTTCATCCCGCTCTGACTCAGATCGGCCTCAGACTCTCACGGTGAAAGAGATTGGACGCCCCCCCCCCCTCCTCCTCCTCCACTCCCACACTCTGTGTCTCTCTCTGCTTCACTAATTGGTCACATTCAGAATCAACAGGCAGAAAAACAAAGCGTGACATCCCTCCATTCTCCCCGACATCCCCTCAGCCTCACGCACACGCTCGCCGCACATGTGCGCTCCCCTGCTAAAGCTCGACGAGTCGCTCAGAAAACCCCCCAAAGCAGACATTTGCTACTAATTCCAACAAGAGTCTTTGACAGAGTCTGCCCTCTCCTCTTTTCCTCCCACCCACCACTTCTCTCTCTCTCTCTGTCTCTCTCTGTCTCTGTCGGAGATTCTCGAGCACTCTGCCTCTTAATTGGTTTTCCATATTAACAAGCTTGTTTCTTTTGATTCTCCTCCTGAATAAAATGACGCACTTGATCAACGTGGCTTTTTTTGTTCCAGCTCAGAGGTCAGCGAAGGCTGAGCTTCTCCGGCTAAAGCTTGGACCACATTAGTCTTTTCACCTCCTGACAAACAGCCTCCACCCTAAACCCCCCTCACACACACTCCCCCCCCCCCCCCCCCTCAATAAGGAGCCAGTTGGTTTTCTAGAAGCCATATGTGTTTGTCTAGGGACACTCATCGCAGTTCCTCGGCCGGCTTTAGGGGCGGTTTCTGTGGTTTTGTGCGGAGACTAAAGTAGCAGGAAGAAAATGTTTGTGTGTATGCATGCAGCCTGCTTCCCACAGTGACACCCTGGCATTCCCTGTATGCCTGGCATGCCTCTCCACTCAAACTTGACCAGACACACAGAGGCCTCTTAAGTAAACGCTAGGTGTTTCTCAGAAAGATTTCCACCTTCTCCTCAAGGGCTCAAGCCGCTGGCGGAGCAAACATAGATGGGAAAAGTGTCGGGTGTCCTAAACTTTACGGTCATATGAGATTTCAAAGTTGTCATTTTATTGTCTAAGTAACAGCATGCAGCAAAATGAAGTCGCTTTTTTTTTTTTTTTTTTAATGTTACTGTGAAAAATGATTAAGATAATCAGCTAGAATGTTGCAGTGGTGCAGCAGGGGTCGTTCATAAATCACCAATCAGGTTCCAAGAAACTAAACATCGATGGCATAAAGACAGCTTAGCAGTTTTTATCCGTCTTCAGGCATCACCTCTTCAGGACAAAGTCCAATTCTGTCTTGGAAAGAAGCGATGCGTTTCCCACCTTTACTGTGACGTATATGATGCACTTTTTAACCCAAAAACCAACTGAGAGTTGGTGGAAAATATGACAAAAAGGCAAAAGTGGCTTGATTTCATAGGTTGTGCACCTTTAAACTTAGAAATCCGTAGAAAACCCCTGATTCAAGAACAATATTTAGTCTTCCTAAGTGATAGTCTATCAATATCAACCCTCTCTCACTTGGAGACTTCGCCACATCTGTCCATTTTAAGTGTTGCATCAAGTTTTAGACTTTGGCTAGGACATTCCAAAGGTTTCGATTTGTTCAGGTGAACCCTGTGGTGTTGCATGATGAACGCTGAAAACTTAAATCTCTGCTCATCTTCTGCTTTTCAGCAAACAAATAAAAACTGGCAGGTAAAAACTTGTCTTTTGCATCTATTGCTGTAAAGGTTGACGCTTTCCCTCAGTTTTTGCACATTGTTAATATCACGTTGCTATATTTAAATTCCTCCAGAAAGAGCAGAACAGAAAGTATTCAACTTAAGAAGCGTTTTAAAAACTCTGGATTTGCTAATTTATACCATCTTATTGGTGAAATTCATTTGAATTAGAAATGAATGTCATGGATGGCAATAATATATGAGTTTTCTGTTTTTTAATGAGAGCAAAAGTGTTAATAAAAACATGGTGTGATGCTGTGAAGACATTGTAGTTTTACTGAAACCCAATTTTAGCAACTCCTGCAATCAACAGAGGTACAGTTTCCACTTTATGCGCAACACACATCAAGTTTTGTGTATTTTCCCTTTAATGGAGGAGAGCGCGTTATCCAAACAGAGTTCACCCCGGTTCTTCCCAGCCTCGTTATCCCAGCTGGCTGCCCAGTTTCTCAATGGAGCTTCAGTGTGTGTGTGTGTGTGTGTGTGTGTGTGTGTGTGTGTGCGTGTGTGTGTGTGTGTGAGGGAACGAGGAGGGCACGCTAACGGCTGTTAAACAGCAGTTTTAGGGGATTAGGAGGTTTTGGAGCACAAAGACTCTGCGTGCAGCAGAGAAAGAGTTTGAACTGGAGGAGGAGGGGCGGAGAGAGAAAAGCTGAAAAGTGGGTGTTTGTTATTGGGGGGTTTTTTTGTGGGAGGTTTTTTTAGAAGGGGAAAAGGTCAAAGATAATCCAGGTGCAGAGATTTTTTTCCAGATAAAATCAATAATTCGGTTGATAGTTTATGTTCAGTCTAAACAGCGACTTTAGATGGTATGGACTTTTATTATCGAAAATCCGCGCGCACCTTTTCAATAAATTATGCCTCATGTTGCCATTTAATCCCGCTCTGCATCCCTTAGCGAAGCATTTTGTAGCCGTGTACATAAAGCATTCATTTATTTTTCTTTGTAATTAAGGATTTTCATAAATGTTGCTCATATTATCTAAGTAAAATATTTAAACCAGTTAATTGTATTTACATTTTAAGAACCTTTCCAGACTCATTATTAAGACATATCTTTTTTTCTTTTCTTTTTTTTAATCGGCCTCAATCAATAATTTATCAGAATCAGCATTATTCATTCTTCATCTAAAACTGAATGATTTTATTGATGACATGTCAGAGTATTGGCATCTGACTTTAGGTCTGACTTTGTCCAACGTATTTCTGAAATATAAAAGCAAACGTGTCCCATAATTTGGAGTTCTGTCTTAATGATCGCTGAAACTTCAAGTATGATTGAGCAAAAACAACTATTGAGCGAACGTCAGCCTCTCTTCGGTTCTGTCATTTGTCTCTTTCACTTTCCGGCTCTCTTCTTATTTAGCGTAACTCACACAGAAGCAACTGAAGAAAGCGCGCAGATTTTGGGGAAAAAATAGACTCTACCACTTTTTCAAAAACCGTTTTTTAAACAAGTAAGAGTTTAGCTCGTCCTTTCCAGCAGTATGGGGCTCAAAATTGAGAAAAGGAACGAGAAAACAATGCAAAACAAATGAAGAGAGGTGGAGCAAAACGTAAATTTTTCAAGGAAATAAGAACAGAGGAGATAAAAATAAAATGGAAGAAAGAGAATAAAAGACACCTCATTAGTCTTCTTCCACACCTTCAGAAAGAGAGACAAAAACGAAACTGAGAAACCACAACAACAAACATTTGCACATGGTAATAATTAATACAAGATATACTTAGTGGCAACCGCAGCCCGATGTGGAGCGTATCTGTAAACACTTGAGTCCAAACACCTGTGTGTGGGTGTGTGTGATAAAAATAACCTGAGGTTCATCCTCTTCAGGATTTGGCCGCATTACAGTTTAGTCTTATGTCATCAGATGTCCTTTAAATTTCAACATAGTAATAAAAATAATTTAACTTAATCGTGCATTATTCTCTAAAGACTTTAGACTACATGATACTTCCACTTATTGTTATTCTTTTCCTCATAAACACCAGTTGACCTCTGATCAATCTTAAATTCTGTGACATCATACTTTCAAAAAATTCATAAATCTCTAATGTGGCAAAAGAACTTTAGTTTCTACCCAAACAAACTTTGCTTTTGCTCTTTCAGGATCCTCCTGCAGCAAACATCAGGCATTAATCAGATAAAAATAATGGCACATTTTGCAGATGCATCATTTAGCCATTTATGCATTTTTTTTTAAATATGCGATATGCTTTAAAAGATCCAAGGAAACAATTCAGTTTTTGTTTTTTAAATAAGAACATAAACATCTTGTTGTCCAAAAATGCAATAACAGCATTAATTTAGTGCATGCTTGATTTTGTTTTGCAGCAAAGACCTGCAACTAAAAAACAATCAATCTAAAAAGCTCAGGCCTTCCTGCTTGACTTAGTGACTATTTTCTGGATTAGGCAATTGATGATTGGAGAGATACTTAATAGGAGATTTCTTTTTCTATAAAATTTGAACCAGGTGAAGCTGAAATTGCCACTTGAGTTCTGGTTAGAACGTATTTGCAGATAAATGTGTTTTTTAAGGAGTTGAGTATTTTAAATATGATACTCCCCCCATAAAATACCATATGTATATGTGGTATTTTTGTACAGTTTTCACCTGATTTCTGCTCTGAGTGTGTCGCTTTTTTTCAGAAAATTGCCTTTTTTGAATCCAGTTGTCGATGAGTCAATTGCTACATTAGTTTTTCAATAATGGATTTATCACAATTAACCCGATCAATCGTTTGTTCTTGAAGACAAAGAGTCAGCTGGACAAAGACTTGCAACATTTGGAGATCAGATATTGGTCAGTAAATTCTGATCGCAGCATCTCTAAATTATCTTCAATCACAACGCAAGTCCGGTTCTGAAACCTGCAGAGGTCCGAACTCCTCGACTCTGAACTGCAGCTGATTTACTGTCGTCTCCAAGGACAACCGCAACTTTTCTATATATTTATAGGCTCATATTAAATTTCACAGTCGGAATTATTGTCCCGCTGTGATACCAACACCCAGTGGCACTTTGGGTGTTGGTATCAATGAAGCTAATAAAACGGTCAGTGATTATTTACTGCGACAGTAACAGCTGACGTATGGGCATCGGAAATGAAAGCCAATTTTGACCAGAGCCAACCAGTTTTGATAAAAACAAGCTCCTGGAATTGGACGTTTTAATGAAAAGCACCCAGGCTTTATCCACGCGGAGGAAGCTGGATGTGATTTACTTGTTTTCTGTTTGTCAAGTTTTCACTCCTTCACAGAGTTACTCCCATGCCTCTCCGTCAGAGCAGCCGCCTTCCTGCTCGTTTCCCCGCCGTTCCCCTCCGAGAGCCAGTCAGTCACCAGAGCTCTGCTGCCTTTCGCTTGACTCTGCCCAGTCCAATTATAGGGAACCTTAATTACCGAGCCTGTCAGCCTCCATCAGCACATCCATTCGTCATGTGAACTGGGCAGGACCGGACTGAGCAGGCCTGCTTTACTTCGGGTTTGGTTTGGCTCGGCGTGGGTGGAGGGGGGACACGCACGTCTCTCTGCCTCCCTCGGGATCGGCCCGAACCGCCTGGCTGCCGTTAGAACTCGATTATCTGGACTCAACCGAGCTCGTTCCTTTATTTGAAATACGCAACACTTGCTTACAACATTTCTGTTTTAGTGTAAAAGCATTCCCTGCCCGTGCAAACCACGTCAATTCAGCTCATCTCAAGGTGCTTTTTCCAAGTCATACCGTCCAATTCAAGGACAGAAATATCAAATCAATCCAGTCATACAAAAACATTCAGACGTGCACCAGTGCATGCATTTTAATATGGACCGAATATTGTAGAGGTGGGCATTTATCGTATCGTTTATCATTTATTGTGATGAACGATACACATTCTGATTTATTGTTCCAATTAATTATGTTTGAAACCCCCCAAAAGGTATCGTCGGGATTGTTATTTTACCATTTCCTCCATAGTTTGTTTCATGAGAATATCAATAAATGTCAATCCATTTGAAAATGTGATTAATTGCAGTTACTGTGTGCAGTTTAGTGGTTCAAATCACACTTGTTTATGTGTCTGGTGTCCTAATGAAGCATGTTGCTAATGGAAGTGTCTGCCAAGGGCTATATGTTGGGCTGACTTCTTTCGTCCTTATTGCCTAAAGAAAATAAGCAATAAGTACCATCTATGGTCTTTTCTTGTCATTATCACAGCAGCATTGAATCACACAGTTACAGTTAAAGTCCACAAGTTTGTTGTTGTAATGCTTGGCCAGGAAGTACATTTTTCTTCGGGCATCAATCAGAAAACAAACCGTCGTCGAGTAGGTAGCATCGAACGGTTGTCATGGAGACTTGGGGATCGAACAGTGAGCTTAAGCAAGTGCTTTGTTTATTTCTTTCTTGTGTCACAGTTTTGGTTCATTTGAGCTTTTTACATGTTGCTTGCACTGTGCATGGGTTAGCTGTTTCCCCGAGTACACAGAAGTCTACCTCTTTTTTTAGAGCATTAAAGAGAATCATTACCTTTGTGTCGCATCGTAATTATTCCCCAGGCACATTATTTATTCATTTGAAGTTCCTATACACTTTGACAGCCTGAAAAACAAAAGCATAAAAACTGAAAAAGTGCTTTATTTACATTTATTTTGCAGAAATTATTGGGTAGGACCAATCAAAACGATGCATTTTAATTGGTCCGACACTGTTTTTCTATCTGTTCTTAAGGCCATATTTGTCAGTGTCTTTGCGACGAGCTGCACAGGCTCTGTTTGGGTTGCTGCCGAAGACCATTTCATTTGTGTCGCAGCTCTTTACTCGGCTCGATCGGATTCAGGGGAAACGGGATGAGTACATCTTGGTGTTTTGCGTTTCATCTATGTGCGTGTGTGGTTTCTTCCTCCACTCGCTGCCTCAAGTCCTCCTCTTGTCCTCTCGTCGTCTGAAAAACAGCATGAAGGAGCTTATAATTGGGAGGTCCAGAGCTCTGCCAGGTGGAACCACTCGTATCTGAATGCAGGCTCTCGCTTCTCTCTCAAGATCTCATGTTTATTATCCCTCTGCCACTCTCTCCTACTTCCTCCTCTGTTTTTTTTTTTTCCGCTACTCCTTTTAAAAACTCAAAAACAAGATGGCCGTCCTGTTACCTGTCGCCCTCTCTTCCTTCTGCTTCCTCTTCCTCTTGGTGTCATTTATCAATTGTTATTTAAGTTTAATCTGCTTTATAGTGTGTGTCGTACGCCTCTTTAGCACTATTCTTCTGTCACCTTTTTGTTTAATTTAATTGAAACAGTCCCACCCGATTATAGTTTTTTGTGACTTTTGCATATTTTTTTTTTTTTTTTTTTTTAAAGTTGCAGTCGAAGTTTCCCATGTTTGCCATAACATCGTCATGGGGGAAAAAAATAAATAAGTACAGGACTTTAGTATAGTTAATATTTAAAGTGTTCTTGAAATAGCTCTGTTTATACAAATAGAACTAGAAAATGAGCATTTCCATGCAAAAGTGCAGCGTTAATGCTGCAGGCCAAAGGTTACTGCTGAAAACCCAGGAAGTATTTGTAGTTAACAGAACAATTGCTGAAATGAAACAACAGAGAAAAAAGTGGAAAAAAAATAGTTGTCTTCAAAAATAAAACTTTTCTGCTTAAAAGCTTTAAGTCAAAGGTGAAACTCGAGTTTAGCGGTTTAAAAGTCACACCTGGTCGCGTTATTAATCTGTAGAATAATTTGGAAAGTGAAAAAATTGAGTCTCTCAGTAAAAACGCTGGGCAGCTAATTAGCTATTCAGCTAGTACCAGTTGCAAAAAGCTAATGCAATCTTGAATGTCGTAAGACGTCATTAAACAGGAAGTTAAATCAGAAGGCAAGCTGATGGGATTGGTCAGACTTCAGCTGAAATCCAGGAAACGTTCAGGTGATTGGTCCGATTTGCGGGAAAAGCTGCGATGACCGCGCAAAAACACATTTGCAAGTTGTGAATGAGTTTGCATCAACAGGTGTGATCTCAGTTTCCTGGTTGAAGGCATTTTAGATTGTGAGTTGTGCTAGAGACACACCACTAGTGACTTTTGATGACATGCAGTCAGGTTTTCAGCAGAAAACTTTGCTCTGGACAGACAAAGGGCGATTTATGGACACCGCAGATCTTTTTTTGGTCTGATGAGTGATACGGCTTGCTTCTGATCTCAATGTTTAGTCTGCCTCGTTGCACAACAGCAGTCAAAAGAGTTTTCTTCTAAAGAAAGCAGAAGATCGCAGCATTGTTCTCCCTGCTGTTGTTCTTCAAAGCGTTTTCCCCAGCCGAGCTTGTTGACTCCGAGCCCAGAGCCGTTGTCACGACGATGTAGTGAGCCGACGGACGATTAGGAGGCTTTTAACGCTCATCGGCATTCGATATCACTCACCCCTCTCCCTCCGCTCCCCCTCCTCCGCAAGGTGATCGACGGGAAACTGGCCCCCTTCCTGTCCAAGGTGATCAAATTCGCCAGCTCCCACGTGTTCGGCTGCAGCCTGTGTCGAGAGAAGGGCTTCATCTGCGAGCTGTGCCAGAACGGACAGGTCATCTACCCCTTTCAGGAGAACGTCACGCGAAGGTACGCATCCTCACACCGGCTCCAGAGCTCGCGTTCAGTCACGGTTTTTGGACTTGATGTAAGAGGTGTTGATAGATCCCACATGAACAGTTTCCTCACTACTGCGAGCAAAAATAAGAACTGACTTGATTTCACTGATTATTTATCATCATAAACCTCCTACTTCACTGTTTTATGTTGAAGAAAACAAACAGGACCTTTTTTTTCCCCTCTGGCCGTTAAGACGTGATAATCTGCGTGGACGTGTCGCTCTAAAGCTTTCGCTCTGCGTTTTGTTCACAACACCGGCTGAGTCAGAGGGAGAGGGGATTTTCCTCGACACAGTCCAGAGCCTCGTCTTCATCACCGAGAGCCAGAGAGAGACAGACGGCAGAGAGATAAGAGCTGAAAGATGCTGAGCCGTGGCTGGCACACGCGCACACACACACACACACACGCACACGCACACACACGCACACGCACTCCTTCACGCCCAGCTGTTGAGCTGAGTGTTAAAGTGTGAACTGATAAGAGCTGGTTCTGCTGGCCAGTAAGACTCAGACAGCGGAGAACGGAGCAACAACTCGACCCAGGCGGTCAGACTTACTCTATTTACTTTCGTTGTGTTTAAATAGGAAGCCATGTTTGTAGTTTGGACCGTGCCGTAAGATCACGACCAAGATCGCAACAAAACCTAAATAGAAACCTTGGAGTCGTTCATTCTGATCTTCACTTTGTAAAAGAAATTGCAGAAATGGCGTAAAAGTTTTTTTTTTAACTTAAATTGATTTGATTAGGACGGTGGAAATGATCAACATTACTACAACTCAAAGCAGTGCAAGTAGGCAGGAATTAGCACAATATTGAAATTTCAGTCTTTGTCCTGAGACTACAAAGCACAAAATGGAGTGTGCCTGGATGTGTTTAGACATATGTAAATGGAAAATGTACATATGTAATTTAGTAATCGATTAATAAATTACTAATCGTATAATCATTAAGTAGAGCATCCTGACTAAGACATGCAATTTGCCACAATCAGAGCAGTAATTAGCCTGAATCAATACAAAAACTATGTACAAATGTAATCATGATTAATCGAATTGATCAAGATTAATCGGATTGTTCGTTTCGGCCCTGATTGACCTCAGTGTTTCCCTGCTGGCAGGTGCGACGGCTGCGGCGCCGTTTTCCACGCGGAGTGTCGTCAGAAAGCCCAGCCGTGTCCCCGCTGCGTCCGCAGAGAGCTCCACCACAAGCGGCCGTCGTCCTTCTGGTCGCCCGACGACGACAGCCCCGGCGGCTTTCACCTGCCGTACCAAGACACCTGAGGTCCGCGAGCGCAGAGGCCAGGAGCAAACGGGCCGGCACGCAGCCGCCACACGGGACAAAGGGCCTGAGTTTTGTGGGGTGGGGGGTATGTTTTGGTTTTTGTTTTTTTTCTATTCCTGCACCTGCAGGTTGGAGCTCGCTGCAGCTTTTTGGCCACAGGACGGACGCAGCCGCGGAGCTTCCTGCGTCGTTCTGTACGGAAGGAGAAAAGAACCGAAACCTGCGTAAGGCTCTGCAGGCCCGAGTTCTCGTCACCCTCTAGTCACGTCCGCCTTCGCTTACCTCCTGCTCCGGGTTAAACGCAACAAATCGCAGCCGATGACGCCGGGAAGTGGAAGCACAGAAGCCTGGCTGCTTGTCGTGACCTCTTAGAGGTCAAACTGTTAGTCAGCACACAGGACGACGAAGCAAAGCACAAAATCCGCTGCTTTTCTTTTCCTGACATGAGGAGCCTGCTGATGCTTTTTGATATGTTTTTTTTGTTGTTGTTTTTTTTTTTCATCCTAGATTAACAAATAACAGGAAAATTGATGAATCTGTCGTGGATTAAAAAGAGAAACAACATATACCTGCTCTTAAGTGCTACAAGCCTACCGAGAATATTGTTACACTCTGTGGCCTCTAAATTATTTCCAATGTAGCCATTAGAAATCGCATAGTGGGGAAATTGTGTCTGTCTTGAAGCAATACTCCAGTGTTTTTAGGGATCATGAAGGTCGACAGGCAGTAATCTTCCTCCTCCTCATTCCTTGCATTAAACGGGTCATAAGCCGTCCAGAAAAAGTCCGAAATAATGGTGTGGAAAAAAGCCTTTTAAGAGTTTATCTTTTGATTTGCCACGTCGGAACTTGTGTTTTTGTCAAATTGTGAATTCATTTCATTTTAAATATCCAGTTTTCCTTCGTGAAAATACCAACAGGATCCCGCAGATCAACGCAACTCATTCAGGAATGCAGAATTTGTTCTCATGGCCACCAGACGGCGCGATCAAGGCTCAAAACTGGCCCTACGGGACCTTTAACTGGGAACGGTTTGGAAACCACAACAATCATCAAAACCTCTTTGTTTTGTTTTTTTTAATTTCTACAAACAAAAAATAAAGACATTCAGCTTTAGCAAGTCTAAGTTGGTCAAGTTGCCAAAAAACAGATGCTTTGTGCACAAATGTCCAAAATGTCATAAAAGCTGCAGGAAAATTAAGGAGATGTTTGGCCAAGAACAGAATTTCTCTAGAAATCTTGTTTTCACAAAAAAAAAAAAAAAAACACATTTACAGTTATTGGAGAAAAAATTTCATCTTTGTCGGGTTGTTTCTCATTTTACATTTCAACTTGGACATTCATTGACTAGAATGATTCCTTAATTTTAGTTTTCATTCAAAATGTTTCTTCCAACCCTTGATTAGCCTGGTTAGCCGAGCTAGCTTCACCATAAAGCATGAGTTTCTGTATGTAGATCGTAGTAAATGCTGTCAACATCTCCAACTCCGTGACAAACAGAAGAATTTTGCGGTAACATATTCATCCTTCCTGTTATCTGCTGAAGGTATCGCTCTCTCTCGCAGCCTGAATTGACAGCAGATTTGTGTCGACTTGTTTTTGAAAGGCGCAGTTTGCTTTTCAGTAGCTAAGCTAGCAACCTGGACTCACTGCCTTTGTTAGAGACCTTTATTTAGACTTTGAGGATTAAATTGTTTGACTAAATCTAATTTGAAAAGCTCTTATTTTTTTTTTTTTTTGACAACAAAATTTGATAAATCTTTGACCTTAAATCATTAAAACAAAAATTGATCGATTCTTTAGTCAGGAAGAGTTTAGATAAAAACTAATTAAGGAACTTTTTTTTTTTTTGGATTTCTTAAGGTGAATCTTGGAGAAAAGAACCGTAATGTTTCTATGAATGAATTAAATGATTAATAATTGTCTCACATGCAGGTGACAGTAATCAGATTTTGACATCTTTGGATTTTCTCTCCTTTTGTCTCAGCCAGCCTTTCTTGAATCTTCCTGATTTATCGCTTAGATTTTTCACAAAAAAAATTTTTTTTTCATTCCCTTTCCTCTTGTAAATGTAAAAGCACAACGACTTGATTTTTGTCCCGACCCTTAAGATCAAAGGTCAATAATTCGCCTGCGCTCCTCGCGCGGCTGCCTCCGCCTCCCCTCTTCCTCCTCTGCGATTCTACTTCCTGTTGTGCTTTGCTCGTGCGTCGCCGCTCAGACCTGACAGCAGCTTTAGCCGTTAGCATCTCTGTGACCTCATGACCTTTTATTGCCCACCTTTCCCCCTTTTTCCACATTACCCAGCAGCTGTGACTCATCCGGTTTTGGCCCAGATTTTGGTGAAAACTGGAGAAGTTTATGTCCAGATTTATTTTTAACGCCGCATTTCTTTCGGTTGATTAATTCCTTGACGATGGAGAAACGTTATTTTAGCGACCGAGCGCCGGTCAGAAAGGCAATAACGATTCCTGTGAATCCCACATCCTGTAGGAAGAGATGGCTGGACGTCTGCTGCTCTCAGGCTGAAACAAATAAAAAAAAAAAAATAAAAAACTTCGCTGCTGCTCCACTGAGACTGTAGTGCTGCTCTCTCTGCCGTTTGTTTCGTCTTGTTTCATTTGAGCCACAGAAACTCGCCAGCTGATGTGAAAACCCTGCGTTTTTGAGGCGGGCGACGGGACGCGGCGCGTTTTGACGTTTTTATACCTTTGACGTTTTTGTCACTTCCGACCCGACTTGATTTATTCCGACTGTTTTTCCTGATTCCAGCGGAAAATAATCACCTGAAAGAAGTTTTCAAATAAAAAAACTAAACTGTTCATTTAGTTCGATCAGGGATTCATAGTCGGCCTTATTTTATTAGTCATTTGGCCCAAATGTGGGTGGGAAGAGGGAATAGTGGGTAATACTGGCTTCAGATTTATGAATTTATTGATAACTGATCACTGTAATCCATGACAGGAAATCCCTGCAATAATTAATAAACTGCTGCCCTGAAGGTTTGGGACATCGACTTGAAGTTGTGGGTTGCCAGGTGCAAAATGGAAGAATCTGGGGACAAAATGTCAAAGAATAACGACAAAATGGCCAACATGCTTGTTTTTTGTTTTTTTTCTTAAGGTTAATGCTTTTTTGTTGTTGTTGTTTCGATTATGAAAATAAAGTGTTTGATTGTTCCTCGCTGAATGTTCATGCTACAAAAGTAAAAATCTCGTTTTGTTTTTTTTTGTTGTTTTTTTTTTGACTGCACTGTTCCTTTAAGTTGTGTTAATTTACGCCGATGTATTCACACCAATTGAATGCAGCATCAAAACTCAGCCATCAGCACCAAACTCCGGTTTTACTTCTGGTCGGAGCTCATCGTTCACAACATGATGGACATAATCATCAGCATCGCAGCCAGCTGTGTTCAGAGGATCGTTTTCACCGCGTCGCATTGAAATCGCCACGTCTCAGCTGCATCCAGAACAAACAGGCTTTCTTTAAATGACCAGGGTGTGTTGCTTTTTTTTTTTGTTGTTGTTGTTTTTTGCTTCGTTTTGTTTTCCAGGTTTTCGGATCTCAGTTGAACCTCACTCTCCTGGGCGGAGTTCATTTGTAGCACTGTGAAAAAACACGATGCTGGAAACTGGTCCTGTGCGTTTCCCAGGACGATGGAGCTGAAGGGCCTGCAGCCTCCACACTCTGCCTCTGTGCATCAGATCACTTTATAAGTTATTTCATTTTGTATTTGTTGGCACATTTTTGTGTGTTGTTGTTGCCATTCCTTTAACGTGCGTTTGCTCGGCAGTCTGTCCGACTGGAAGTTGATTTCAGTGTTTATGGATAAAAACAAAAGGTGCGTCACAAAAGACACGATGCAGTATTTAAGGAAAGTAGACGGACTGAACCTCTGAACTGTTTTTGTTTTTTTTTTCTTAGGTGGTTTTTGTTTTTGTTTTTGTTTTGTTTTTGCAGCCAAACTCTTATGCAAGCACAAGGAGTTGTTTTTTTGGTCAAAGCAGCTCGTCCTCATGTCTGGTTCTGTATGAATTGACCCAATAAAAACAAACTTATTAACAGCAACTGATGTTTCGGTTTTTTTATTGCTTCAGCTTCTGGGATCCCAATACGTTGTTGGTTTATTTTTAAATAATAATAATAATAATAAGTGAGCTAATGGCATTGCTATTTAGATAATCTGACTGTATTTAAGCAAGTTTGCCTCAAAGATTTCAGATTTGCGAATAACAAGGTCAGATTTCCAGTGTTGCAGCCGAATGTGAAGTAGGATGTCCTGTTTTAGGATAAAAAAAAGTCTGACCCTGAGTGCAACAACTGAGAAAGGAAAGTTTGATGCCTGTATTTTCTTTATTTGCCTATTTGTGTCAAACATTTGTGCAATCTTTCTGCGGCGACGCAGCAAAACTCACAATGTTTTCCCCACTCAAGTTCAACAACTTTCAAGACCAAGATTCCCCTCAAAATAATTTCGGCATGAGTGACACGCAGAAATGTTATTCGGGTCGATGCACACAGTTTGCAGTCAGAAAACACGTGATGGTAATACCACGCACGGCCACTAGGGGCTGTAGTCTGTTCTGCCATTCGTTACAATGAAATTAGGACACCTGAGTGAAGTTGGCCCCCCCACCTTCTCCAAATCAGACAAAATTGGTGTCAAACGTTTGTGCTGCGTTTGTGCAGCAACATTTTTCGTTTGTGCCGCTATCATTTTCAAGATATAAAGGAATGTTTTTAGAGGTCATCAAAGGTCAACCTTCTTCGAATCAGACGAAATTGGTGTGAAATCAACCCGGCTACGTTTGTGCTGGTTTGTGCAGCAAAAAGTTTTGTTTGTGCTGCTTTGGCTTTGAAGATATTAATGAAAAGTTAAAAGTCAAAAGGTCACAATGGAATGACACGATTTTCACTAATTAAATTAGAGCTAATATAAATGTGTTTGTAAATGTAGCCGGGTGTCAGATACCTAGCTTGTATGCGCTTGTAAGTATTTTGTCTTACAAGGGAGTTCATTTTGAGCAGAAATTGGTAAATATATACATTGCTTCTGATGGAATGTGGCAATCTCCATGGTAACCTGTTACCATGGAGATTGCCACATTCCATCAGTAACATAGGTTGCAACTGGTAACATAGGTTACCATGGAGATTGCCACATTCCATCAGTAGTTACCAACTGTTATGTTCTGATGGCTGAACACAAGTAAGCAGCAAAACAGCTTTGTTTCATCTGTCTCAACTAAAAGAATAAAATATACTGCACATTAAGAACCCCAGATATTGCGTCCTGTGAGGCGAAGTATTTCCCGGGCTACATAAATATAAATATATACTCAGTTTACCTGTGAACGGCGTCGAGTTTCGCGTTGCGCTCCAGAAAACTGCAAACGTCGAGACCAATATGAGCAGCGCGTTAAGCGGGAAAGCAGCCATGAATGAACGCGTCCGTAAAGCTGCACAACTAAACGCCATTATAATCTGGAAGATTAAGACAAGTGTCAGAAATCTGTGCAGCCATCTTGAGTCATGGAGCTGCTCTGGACAGCAAACCCAGGGTCGTCTATGTGCTGGTCGTCACTGACTTCTTTTATTTCCCCCATGCAGATAAAAGAAGACGATGACTTTTTTATTATTTCATAATAAAAAATGTAATTTTGGGTGCGGTTTGATTTGTAGTTTTTTGGCGAGAGCTCTGCCATCTCCCTCTGTGCTAAATCGGAAGTCGAAGTGACATATTCCAATTTTAAAAAATCTAAATCATTTTGTAAAATACATTTTTATCCGTAGAGGGGTCACAAGTGGTGCCGGTGCTTTACAGTCATCTTTTTAGACTGGGAGGAAGCCGGAGTACCCGGAGAGAACCCACAATGCACAGGGAGATGATGAAAAATCCATACAGAAAGACCCCGGCCGAGAATTGAACCCAGGACCCTCTCGTTTTTAAGTAACATTTAAAGTTAATATGATTGAAAATAATTGCTGTGGCAATTATTTAAGGTAAAAAACCCAAACATGGCAGCGTGATTAAGAAACCTTGTTATCAGAATCAGACGTGGAGGCTTCTTGGGGTCGGGACCGATGAAGGCACGGAGAGCCGTCTGGGGGGAGAGATCGACGGGGGAACTGGGTGGCGTCTCTTCACCAGGACCGAAGGAGGAACAGAGAGGACTCGATACCTGGAACGATGGAGGAGCAGAGGGGCGGAGGCACAGGGGGGCTTCATGGAGCCGAGGTCGACAGACGCATAACATCTTTAAAAGGTATGTCATTTCGTGACATACCTTTTAAAGATGTTATGAGCACCAGAAAAAAGACGCGTGAAAAATCCAGCTGTCTTTTTCTGGTGCTTCTCCAATCGGCTCAAAAGGCAGAGCGCGATTGTGTCGTCGACGACCTCGAGCTCCATGAAGCCCAGAGCCCATCCGGCAGAACACCCAAAGGTTTTGGTCAGGTCCCTGAAAACCTTTTGTACAAGGCCAGGGACCCAGTCCACCTGGATTTCCACCGGATGGCTCTCGATGTTAGCGCAGATGTTATTAACCATGCGCTCCTGTACCTCCATCAGGGAATCCAAACACCACCGTGTCTTGGACTCCCTGATGCCCAGACACAGCAACGACTTCACAAAAAGTCGCACTGTGTCCTTGCTCTGCTCCTCCAAGGACGCCCTCAGTTCTTTGGCGCTTCTCGCTGTCATCAGTTGGTGGACAATACTGACGACAGCTCGCACCAAAGAACCGAGACCTAAGCCCGGCCTAAGGAGTGACACGGGGTTGTCACTATCCACGGGAGATGTGACTGCAGTGATCAACTGCTTCAAGAAAAGCATGTCGACCACTGCAGCACATTCTCCGTGGATAGCCGTGTCTTCTCCCATCGCCCGGGCAAAGGCCTGAGAGACCTGGCTTCCAAATACAACTTTGAAATCGCCGTATTCGTAGGCCAGGTTCTCAGAAACGTCCTTCACCAAATCTGAGAAAACCTCCGTCAGATGTCGGACCAGGTATCTTGTCCTCTCTCTCACTCCCTCGTCCTGGACCAAACGGTCATGGTCTAACCAGACCTCCTCTTCAGTTTGAAGAATGTATTCTTCAATTGCTGGGATGGCATGAACGTTGATTAAAAATCGCATCTCGCGTCTTAAATCCATTGTTGATTGATCTTCGATGACTGTCTTCGAATGAAACTCCAGTTACGACCTGGAGTTATTTATACCCCGTGTTACACAACAAAGCAGTATGTGACATCACAACCGATGACATCTCAGCACAAGAATACACGCAGCGCTGTGATGTAATGGGCCGACAAATCGAGTGTTCTGACGATCTGTGCGACCTCGGCACTTTGTCTTAATGGACCTCTTCTTTCAGTAACGAGTAATCTAACGCGTTACTATTTCAAATGCATTAATCAGATTAAAGTTACTTATCCAAATCATTGTTCGTTACTATTTTCTTTTGCAATGTAATGTTATTTCCTCTGTGCGTCTTGGGGAGCGACCGCCGTTTCTATGCAACAGTTGTCAGCAGCAACAGAAACGTAAACAATGGAGGGAGGAGAGAGATGCGCATTTTGTTGCTGGACAGTCAGGAACTCTTTTGAGTTTCTGTCAAGTCTGATTGTTATAAGTGATTTTAGGCTTATTTATTTATTTATTTATTTATTTAAGTCGCGGGTTGTGCATTTTTTTTTCTCGGCTTGTTTCTAAACATGAAGTTGCTCATTTGGGCCTGGAAATAAGCAGAGACACATAATGGGACCCGGATGTTGTCTGACGTCCAGGAAGTTTTAGTTCACCATTTCTCGGATGAACAGGGAAATGTTCATCTGCCTCTCCTTGTTAGTGTCAAGCAGCGGCGTATCGTGCCCACCCCTAAAACTGTACGTCAGGTAATTAACCTGCGTAGAAGTCGCAGTGAGTTGATGCTGTGCAACAGCTAACAACCAAGTTTCAGTGACATCATTACAATTCCTCTATTTGTTGATTAAACTCAGAAATAATAGTTTAAAATAAAGAAAAACTCAGCTCTGCCTCTATTCCAACAGGGAAAACGCAACTCAGCCTTGTTTCTTATTTAATGCAAACTTTGTTTCTGTGTTTTATTTCTTCTTTTTTTTTAGTAATCAAAGTGTGTAGAAACTATTAATTGTTAATCCAGAACACACACTCTGAAATCACCGTGATTCGTCTTGGTTGTTGATTTTGATAGTACTGGGTGCGTATTAAGCAGCGGGAGACCGTTTCACCTAAATAAAAAACAAAAACGATTTGTCAGAAGCAGGAGAAAATGGGCATTTATAAGGACTGGAGCCAGATGGTGATGCTGCCTAGCTGGGTCAGAGGTCAAACCAAAGCTGGAGGTTTTTAGGGGCTTTTTAGTGGTCAGTATCTAACCCGAGGGAGGATACAGACCAAGGCTCACTCCCAGCTCTGATAGAAAGAAAACGCTTCACTGTTGGTTGCACTTGGAGCTGAGAAACGTTAAGGATGTCCACTGGTTGGTTGTGTTTGTGTGTCAGTGACCTGAGGAACCCGAGGTGCCGCTATGGGGAGGAATCAGGTGGAAACTGTGTGATTGTGAGACGCTGCGGTGGGGAAAAACCTTCCCTGACGACGGCGGCGGCTCCTCACAGCAGAATCAGACACCCTGCCACCAGAGCAACGATAAGTTCAAGTTGGTGAATTTCCCTCCAAATTTCCCTGATCTTAATCCAATCAACCATCTGTGGAATGTGTTGGATAAACATGTCCGATCCGTTGAGACCCTGCATCGGTGCTTCCAGGACTTCAAGGATCTGCTGCTAGCGTGTTGCCGTTAGCCACCGCATCCCGACCAACACACCCCGAAGGAGTCCGCGCCCTTTGGCATCAAAAGAGGCACCGACACACTGCTAGGCATGTGATGATGCGCGACGCTGCGCACTTTTGTAGATGTAGGAACGTAAACGCCTTCGGTTCTTTACATGGAAAACGTCCAACATGTGTATATTCAAAGATCCGATTTAAATGACCTCTGACTGTGAAGCCCAGACTCCAAGGTCACTGTTCTTATGAGCTCATCTGGCTCAGCTGAGGGTGGAAACATACATCTATATATATGTATATATATGTATGTGTGTGTGCGTGTGTGTGTTTTTTCCCAAGGAAGTCTGGACATTTTCTGCGAGCGCGGCAGGCTGGGGAGGCCGAACCGTTCGCCTTTTATGTACGTCGAGCAGCAGCCGCAAATTGAAGCTGAGTGTCGACCGCGCTTAATTGTCATCGCCAATTAGTGCATTGTTGGACGGCCACAATGGATCAACTGTAGCGAGCAGAGCGAAGTCCTTTGTGCTTCTCCAGTGGCCTGCGAGCCAGTCAAGACTCATTTGAGGGGCCCGGTCGACGGCGGAGCAGAAATGCCACCCTAAATGAAAACAAAAGACAGTTTAAGGAGGGAAAAGGGGGATGAAGGGAGGAAAGCGAAAGCTTTGGGGGCGGGGTTGGATGGACGTGGACAGTGGTTACAGATGAGGGCAGAATGGGGCCAAAACACACACACACACACACACACACACACACACACAGTTTACCCCCCCCTCACCACATTTTAGTGAGCTTCTGCACAAAAGCTGGCCGGGTCCCAGTGACCTGGTTATTCAGGAGCTTCATCAGCCACATTGAAGCTTTCAGCAGGTTTCAAACCTTTGCTACAATTCACTCACTTTCACTTTGAAAAACCAGATCTTTGCTATGAAGGGCTTCTGGGGCCGCCACCAAAGACCCGTTCGCTTCACTCAAACAAGTCCCAGATCTCGGCGTGTCGCCGGCACGCGGGGCGGGAGGGGGAGACGGAGCCGGCTCGGCCCTTTGCACCTCAGCTCTGACGTTCAGGTTGCCGGTACAGAAACAGCCTGAAGGTGCGTTCAGGTCGCACACGGCGCGAACCGACATCCACAACGCGGGGCTTGTCTTTGTCTTCAGCTGAGTCTTTGTCTGAAATAAAGTCCGTGACTTTGTTGACTACAGCTGCCGCATGCTTTGGGGGCGAACCACACGTAATGCGGACTTTTTTTGTTTTTGTTTTTTCTTCTCACTGTTCACTGCACAAACTTAAAATGTTATCAAGTATTTTTGGTCCAGTATCCAGAACAAATACCTTAGTACATTTGAAATAAGACTAATCTAACTTAAAAAGTAACTTTTTAGCAAGACTTAAGAGGCTTGTGTTCAGTAAATAATTCCTTAATATTGATGAAAAAAATATTTTCTCCACTGGGAGATTACTTCACTCGTACCAAGGCATATTTCCATGTAATAAGTTCACATGGGGAAGACATTTTTCATCAAATATTAAGGAATTATTTATTTGAAACAAGCACTTTTAAGTTAGTTGATCTTGTGTCAAGCGTGCTAAAGACATTGGCACTTGAACCTGGACCAGATTTACTCTGTAAGGTTTTGTGTTTTTGCAGTTCTCTCTGATAAAACAGTGGGATCGGTGGGACTTCGATGTGACCCCAACGTGTTTTAATCTTCCATGTCGCTCTGGCTGCATGTTCGGGGTCGTCGTCCTCGCCTGTCTCTCTTCCTGCAGCCTTCCTGTCTCCGTTGAAGAAACGCGTCCACGGGCTTCATCTGTGTGTGACTTTTCATGGGTTCATTTCAGCAAATGTGTAATTCTTGACCCTTTTCCATTTCGACCAGCTCTGTGAGGAGACTGTTGTCGTGCATAGTCGATTCCCCTGCAGCGTTACCACATCCTTTCCATTTTCAGATGACGAATTAAAGAGCTCGAGTCGTTCAAAGTTCAGGATATCGTCTTGAATATGTTTGCGTGAAACTTCTCCACTGACCTTGCCGGTCTCACGTTAACCCGTTTAACGACGACCAAGAAACTAATTTCCCTTTCAAGGACTCCAAAAAGCTTACTGATTAACTTCTCAGTTAATGTTCAGCAAATGCTGAAAGTTTAGAGCGTTTCGATAACTCTGACGCAGTGTCACATTTGGAGTAAATTATCAGCGTCACCTGGACTACCTGAGCCCGACGCTCTTGTACGACGTCGTCACAGGTGGCCCATTTGTAGTATGTGGCCATGCGTAACATTAATGCCGCAGCAGATGGGGATAATCCGTGCATAGTTTTGATCAGTTCACCAGCCGGGTGCCACTCTGTTACCACCTGCTGTGCTGTTGTGTTTTAGGCAATGAAATGTTTGTATCCAATGAGATCTTGCATCAAAAAATCTGCAGAACATGCCAGTTTTGTTTTTTAATCTGATCAATCGATTAATCGTCTGAATAATCGATCGATTAATCGATAACTGCTGTTCCCTCTCCCGTTTTAGTCAAACAAACCGGGCACTTGAGAGAATCCCTGCATTATAATTACACGTATGTTCACACACATCCTTGTCTGTACTCGTGCGTGTGTGTGTGTGTTTGTGATTCCCTTCAGGGCTTAAACACAAAACTCTCCACTGTTTACATCCACCGGTCAGACCGACCCGAGCGAAGGCAGCTCAGCTCCAGCCTCCTCCTAGCCGATATGCTGAGCACACACACCCTCACTGCTCAAACACACACACACGCACACGCACACACACACACACACACAAACACGCACACACACACACACACACACACGCACACACACAAACACGCACACACACACACAAACACACCTTTGGAGACCTTTGTCCCAAGAGAGCGCCGCGACCTTTGTCTCATGCGGCGGCGTGAGAGGCAGAGAGCAGAGGTTGGGTTACTGAGCGCCACAGATTTCGTTTTCTTTCGGTTTGCCTGCCGGTTTGTTTAGAGCAAACGGAGACGAAATAGGTCAATATTTCAAACGTGCTTCTTTTAAAAAGTGGAAGAGTTTTGTCTTTCCCCTGATTTTTGGACATTTTTTTCTGTAATAGTACATTATCTCTAAAATGAAGCTGGATCCCTGATAGTAAATGCTTCATTTTCTTCCCCCCTTTCTTTTCATACAAAACATGATTGACTGGGAAATAATCTGGGTTTCATGTCTCATCTTAAACCAGAGCAACTTTGTAACGTCTAATAAAAATACCAGAACACTCTTAAAGGCCCAGTAAAGTCACAAATAACTGCTTCATCTATTTAAAAAATAAATATATGAAAACTGGTTTAACCTGAGGGGAGAGCTGTAGATATGAGTTATTATGTTTCGTAGGGTTTCAAAAGTATTTTGCGCTTTTAAACGGTGAAAAAAGGCGACGTGGTTATAAGACAATAAGGACTGTGTATTAAATACATAATGTAACCATAACAACAACCCTAACCACATCTCTGTATGGTCAATCTATAAAATCCCATTCTGCAAAAAAATAAAATATAGATTTTGAATAATAGTGTCTGGATGTGCACTGTTGCTCACATAGAGGAATAATGGTTTATTCAAATTATTCTTTTGATTTTACAAACATGTTTGTGTTTTTTGTTTTGTTTTCTTCCTGATTGGAAGCAATGCTGACATTTTGGAGTCCCGACTTGAACCTCAAGATTAGGGTGATGGTAAGGAGACCTTCCAGACTCAAACATTTACCTCCGCAGAAAAACTGAACAAAACATGAGCTTGAAACGCCATCGTCCTGGTCTATGTGTAACTTTGGGGCCTAATTGTATATCAGGCAGTAATATAGCATGTAGGATCTATTTACTGACTTCAAAGCGCCATGCTAACGCACCTAGCACAGCAATGATTGACAGGGGTGAACTGGCCAGCAACATATTTCTTCAAAGAGTGAGACTGCAATCTGTGCTGCAACTAAGAGCACTGTCCTGGGTTTCAGGGAAAAAAAATATTTTGGCAAAGTCTGCATTAGAATACATAAAAAAATAAATAAATAAATAAATAATAATAATAATAATGCCACTTTTTTCTGTCAGGAAAAAATAAATAAAATATTCAGGACCAAACTACAATATAACAGAGTCCTTTTCCGTCAGGTACCTTAATGCTCCTCTGGGAACTCCCACCTCCTAAAGCAGGAAGTCCCAGATTATAAAATTGCTCTCTGGTGCGTTCACGGACCGCTGGGTTTTTAAAGTTGCCTCAGAGCAAGTGGTTGCGGACATCGTTCTTTTCTAACGACGCAAAAAGAGGAACGTTCAGGATTTCTGTGGGACGAAAAGCTGAAAGCACAAAATAAAAACTCCGCTAAAAATATTTGTTGAACAGCTGGTCATGTCATTATTAAGGTCTACAAGTTAATGTTTTTTTTTTATGTCTGAAAAATCAGTTTACTTGATTCGAATAAATTCGATCTGCCGCCCTTTATTCTTACAGAACTGATCAATACAGCTACACATCAACCCTTTTTTTAAACTAGTATCTATTTAGAATACTAAACAGAGCTGATTGATTTCAGTTTGAAGCAATTATGTCAAACAATCAGCCAGATTCACAGAGCGTCGCTCATACACTTGAATGCAACACAAGAGTGCAGCCCAAAGGTTAAAAACGGGACAGCGATCGATACCGACACCACATAAAAACCAAAGCGAGGTCCAACAACAACTCGTGGACGTTCAGCAGCGGGAGCGCGCTCCCGGCTCAGCGTTGACATTTCCGACAGCCGTGAACGCAGCAGAGCCCTGTGTTTGATGAGAAGGTGCCGCAGCTTCAGACGGACTTCACTCCGTCCTCGGGCGCAGGGAGCGCAGCGGTCCGCGCGTGGCCGCAAACCCAACGGCACGAGAGACGTTTTTGCCCCGAGGGACTCTTCTTCTTCTGCTGCTGCTGCTCATTTCTGCTCTGGCTGTTTTCACTCAGAAGAACCAGAAAGTTCACTTTTCAGAAGTTGCTCAAGTCGCGCGCGGATTAAACCCATCGAGGGAAACGCATCAAGTGGATTTTACTCACCTGGATCCTCGAGGCACAGAAAGAGGAGACTTCTGGATATTTATGCTGCTCACGTTTAGCACCTGTTCAGTCCGTCCTGCCGCCCTTTTCTTTATTTCTTTTTTTTGTATTTTCATTATATATTTTTTAAAACTCTACATCCCTGATGATGCAACTCTTTCCGGCACGCGGGACATGTTCGGAGGACGTGCAGCGGCCTGAAACGTCTCAGGGTCGTTGAATTTATCGGAACGTGACTCCCGGATATGAACTTTCTCCTAATGGTCTCGAGGGCGCTGGTGAATGATTGACCGCGCGCGCGCTCAGAGATCCATTTTTTTTACCCATCAACAGGCTGATTTGCGTCCTCTCTCTCAGAGCGGAACTTTCTTCTGTTAACTCTTCTGAACTTTTTTGGGTAAGATGAGCCCTTCTTCATGTCAGCTGGTGTGAAGACTCTGCGGTACCCGGATAACAGACTTTCTTCATCCATGGCATCAGCAGCGAGACTCGTGCCGCACAGCCTGATGCTGTACCTGCTTCCGGTCCTCTGGTCTCTCGGTTTCACGTCCGGAGCCTCCAAGGTCTTGGTTTGTGAGCCCATTACGGTGCCCATGTGTAAGGGCATCGGCTACAACTTGACGTACATGCCCAACCAGTTCAATCACGACACCCAGGAGGAGGTGGGGCTGGAGGTGCACCAGTTCTGGCCCCTGGTCCGCATCCGCTGCTCCCCAGACCTGCTGTTCTTCCTCTGCAGCATGTACACCCCGATCTGCTTGCCGGACTACCGGAAGCCGCTGCCGCCCTGCCGCTCCGTGTGCGAGCGAGCCAAGCGAGGCTGCTCCCCCCTCATGAGCCAATATGGCTTCGAGTGGCCCGAGAGGATGAGCTGCGAGCAGCTGCCCCAGCTCGGCGACGAGACCCTGTGCATGGACCAGAACAGCAGCGAGACCACCACTCTGGCCCCTTCGTTCCCGAAGTCCACCCCCAAGGTCAGAACCAGACCCCCCAGCCCGTCGCAGTGTGACAGGGAGTGCCGCTGCAGGGACCCCCTGGTCCCCATCAAGCGGGAGTCTCACGCTCTCTACGGCAGAGTCCAGACCGGCCCATTGCCCAACTGCGCCCAGCCCTGCCACCTGCCCTACTTCTCGGCGGACGAGCGCGCCTTCACCAGCTTCTGGGTGGGCCTCTGGTCCGTGCTGTGCTTCGTGTCCACGCTGACCACCGTGGCCACGTTCCTCATCGACATGGAGCGGTTCAAGTACCCAGAGAGGCCCATCATCTTCCTGGCTGCCTGCTACCTCTTCGTCTCCTTGGGCTACATCATACGTCTCGTTGCGGGTCATGAGCGAGTGGCTTGTGGCTACAGCGGCCTCGGCGGCAGCCAGCTGCACATCCTGTACGACGCTTCCGGCCCCGCTCTCTGCACCCTGGTCTTCCTGCTGGTGTACTTCTTCGGGATGGCCAGCTCCATCTGGTGGGTGGTGTTGTCCTTCACGTGGTTCCTCGCGGCGGGAATGAAGTGGGGCAGCGAGGCCATCGCTGGGTACTCGCAGTACTTCCACCTGGCCGCCTGGCTCATCCCGAGCGTCAAGTCCATCGTGGTCCTCGCGCTCAGCTCCGTGGACGGGGATCCCGTGGCTGGAATCTGCTACGTGGGCAACCAGAGCCTGGAGAACCTGCGGGGGTTCGTGCTGGCCCCTCTGGTGGTCTACCTCTTCACGGGCTCGCTGTTCTTGCTGGCCGGGTTTGTTTCGTTGTTCCGCATCAGGAGCATCATCAAGCAAGGCGGCACCAAGACGGACAAACTGGAGCGGCTGATGATCCGGATCGGGCTTTTCACGGTGCTGTACACGGTCCCCGCCACCATCGTGGTGGCGTGCCTGGTCTACGAGCAGCACTACCGGCCCGGCTGGGAGCGGGCCCTGGCCTGCTCCTGCCTGTCGGAGCGCCAGCGCTCGGCCTCGGGCCCGGACTACGCCATCTTCATGCTCAAGTACTTCATGTGCTTGGTGGTGGGCATCACGTCCGGAGTTTGGATCTGGTCGGGGAAAACCCTGGAGTCCTGGAGGAGATTCGTGGCCAGATGCTGCCCCTGCTGGCCGCAGAAGGTCACTGCGCCGCCTTCCATGTACAGCGAAGCGAGCACGGCCTTGACGGGGCCCACGAGAACTGGGTTGTCATCGGGGGTCTACCAGAAAGGCCCTCCGTCCCACATATGAACCGTGTGAACATTTTAGAGAACCTGTGACTGCGGACGAGACCAGAACTATAAGTTTGTGTCATTTTACCCTAAAAATAAACTGTAAACAGTAAATACTGAACGAAAAGATGCAGAGCGTAAAAAAGGTTTTTTTTTAAAAAATAATAAAAATTATATATATATATATATATATAAGCATACAGTGTGGGAAAATAATAGTTAAAAGCAAAACACACGATTGAGACGCTGGATCTTGACAAAATCTCTAAGTGATCTTCTTTTCTTTTTTCTTTTTTTTTTTTTTGCACTGCAGCTGAGACACTTGACCAAATCTGACTCTCACTTAAAAACAAGCGATCCTCTCCCTGAGGATATCGGATAATCCTGAGCACTGGAAAGATAAAAAAATATATATATATTTATTGTTGTACATACTGCAAATATTTGTTGTAAAGAAAAAAAAAAAAAACAAACCTAATGTTTCTGTTTAAAAAAAAAACAACATACTGCCAAGCTATGTATAAGAGACCACAGAAATAATTGTCCATAAATGTGATGTTTGAGTGGTGGTGCTCCGTGTGAATCCAAACTGAATTTGCTCTTGGAAATTCATTACTGTGACTAGGAACTTTCTTTGTTTCGCCTGTATAGTGCGCTCTAACACGACCTCTTTAGTTCTGTGAACTCATTAAAGTGTCTTTGTGAAAGGAGAGCCGGTTTTGTCTGTGTTGTGTGAAGAAACGCACAATAATGATCAAAGGGGACGAGATAAAAAAAGAAAAAAAGGAACTGGGTCTTTAGCACCCCCTGCTGGTTCACAGTGGATCTGCTCGCTTTTTCCCGCTCCCACCGTCACTGGACGAGTCTGCAGCGATGCAACAAGGCGCGTTAAAGTCTCAGACACAAGTGTGCAATTTACAAAAGTGTCCCTGCACGAGGTAGATATAGTTTTTTACATTGCACTTTTAATTCAACCAAGTATTTTGTTTCTGACAATGATGTAAAAAAAAAAAAAGATCATTTAATTAAAAAAAAAAAAAAAAAAAAAAATATATATATATATATATATATAAACACTTTTAAACAATTAAAAAAATATTCCTTTAATTGTTAACATCAGGGATGTGAATAATTTAGGGTTTAACTGAATATTTCAGTTTTTCTATTTTTTTTTCTTCTGCCAAATCAACAACCTCTCCAACACCAATTTATTTTTAATATGGTAGCGGGCATAGAAAAGTGACAACCAACAATCCCCCAACATTGGCAAGATCTTTTGAGTAGCGGATCGATGGTTAACATTTATTTTTGTTCTGGATTTGCTCAAATTCAAGCACTGCAAGCCATTCAATATGTTGAACAGGAATCTTATCGATTTAAGAGAAGCCGGTTTGAAAATGTATGAAATACTTTGGACACCATTAACAGAGCTGATGCTGTAATATCACTCAGCTGATGCATTTCAGAGTTTCAAAATGTTCCTCACGTCACTCAAGAAAAAAAAACACCCAAACATTTATGTGGATGAAATTGATCGTCTTTTTGTTGGCCGTTTCGACGTCTTTCTGACTGGTTTGTTCTGATTCACAGCCTGCTGAGTGCTGCGTGACGCCGCTGCTCTGTCTGTGTGAACGAACGCGATGCGAATGCAGGCCGGCGGGTGTTTGGGTTCGGCTAGCTTTAAATATTTTCAAAGGAAATGATAAACTTAACTGTAGATCTGATGTTCGTGTTGTGGAATTGAAAACAGTCGCCTTTGAGTTTTGCCACATTGTGTGATTTTTCTAGAGATTATTACATTTACAAGAGCAAAGAACACAGACCGGCTCTGCTGCTGTTGTGACTGCAGACTCCAGATGTTTCATACCAGTTATTCATCCTGGTATGATGAATAACTACAGGGCATTGTTGTTTTTTGACATCTTAAGAGTAAAAATAACCAGCACAGCACGCATTTGTCACATGATTAGTGTTTATTTAAAATACTCCATTTGCAAAGTCTTCTTTCCATTAAAAAGAATAATTTCACAGCTAGTAGCCTACATAGTAAGCAAAAAGGAGAGGGTTGTCCGTCAGTCTTTTGTTCCCTCTCTATCTATGTCGCGGTTTTGAACAAAGGGTTGGGAGGTTTCTGACGATGGTGAGATCTGAGGGGCTTTAAAACAAAAGCTGGATTGGGGGTGAGAAAGGGGAGATCCCCCCCCCTCCTCCCTCCCCCCTCCAGTCAGTAGCAGTACTGATCTATAATCAGTAGCATTTGATCATCCAAAAAGGTACACATGTACAGATGGCATTACAACAAATCCCACAATTGGCACTCCTGATTTCTGACGCACAACAGCTGACTGAAGCTTTGATCACTCCAACCATCTGGAGTGGAGTTTTACCAGTAAGATCCTGTCATAAGACATGCTCAGTTCAGATTACCTACAACTTTCAAAATTTCAGCTCAAATGCAATAGTCTTGAGTTCTCCCTAATAGCTCTGAATTTTATATTTATCTTTGAGAATGATTTTGAAGTGGTCTTGATCACAGTCAATTGGTCTTTCTGAAAGCCCAACAGTATTTTGGAGGTTTTGCTTTAGTCCAGACTGTTTTCCCAGCAATGTCAATCACGTTTTTAGCCACATAACACTGAACGCGGCACGGGCTGGAATCAGACTCTCCTACCCTAACATGATAAACTTTCAAAGAGTTGGAGTATAAGACAGCTTTAACAGTAGCAGCTTCAACATGATGCAATTATGCTAAATAGAAACGCAACAGATATTTCCATATTGATCAAATAATCAAGCTGCATAATATCTGGAGCAAATTAAAATGCGACAGCATCTGAATATTGTGACAGCCATTTCCAACAATGATTAACTCACATTTTCCCAACAGCCTCCACCAGTCTCTGGGTAGCATTAGCATCGCAGCGGCTGAAGAGCTACAGCATGTGTATTCAGAGGATGAATGTCTTGGAATATAAAAGCAAACACTGATATTGTGATGTCAATGCTGCTATAATTTATGTTGTAGCCTGTTTTATTTTGATACATAGACTAGTAATACATAACTAGCTAACTAGCCCCCTAGCAAGTAAGCTAGATAACATGATAGCTAGGCAGCTATCATCTTTCTAGCCAATTGGCTAGAATGATAACTAGTACCCTAGTTATCATGTTATCTTTCCAACATGATAACTAGCAAGCTCGCTATCATGTTATCTTTCTAGCTAGTTGGCTAGTTTACCTTGAGTTAGCTACCTAGATATCCATTTAGTACTTTAAGTTAGCGAGTTAAGGCCGCCAGCTATCTAGCTAACATTCTAGCTAACATTCTAGCTAGCTGGATGGATTTCTAATCTCTTCAGTTCTCTAAAAGTGGTCAAATAAATTTAAAGGATGTTTTGAAAGGTTAATGATTACTCTTCTAAACAGATGTTTTCAGAAGTGACTTGTGAAGAAGAGATGCATCTAGGAATGACCAGACAGTTTCAGTAGTTTGGAAGTATTACCTTTTTAAAACTAGATACACTTTGATGCTCGTGACTCATCCAGCTGAGTAGTAAACTATTTGGGGAACTTATCAAATTCGCTTAAGCTCTTTCTGTCTTAAGGTGATCAGTGTTACGTGGCTTAAGAAATGAAATCCTGTTGCTCTTCTCAAACTGTCAGGGCCTTTAGAAAGCCAGGAGAAGTTTTGATCACGACCACCAAAAGATATAAATACATAAAATATTAATGATGGACAGTTCAACACTTTCTTTTTTTTGCAAGTACTGTATAATACAAAATACATCTTCAGCTATCCCAATTAAAATGATAAAATGAGCATTTTCACTAAACGTTTAAACTAACATCAAATTATTCCAAAAAAGAAAAACATTCACATCTGATATTTCTCAGTGCTGTGCAGCTATTCTCAATACCCATACCTGAGGATCAATGGGACAATAAATAGTCTGTGAATATATTTGGATACAATTAAGATATGAATTTTACCTTCCAAGTGGTGCCAAACAGGTCAACTCTGTTTGTAAAAGCGTAGTAACAAACCAAAAAGAAAATATTTCCAACACTAATTTAATATGATTTTGAAAATAGTAGGCTGTAAAATAAAATAAAAGATAAAGAGATGGGCTTTTCTTATTCACCAAGGGAATATCGTCTCCGGTTGTGATATTACGGGGTTTGTTGTACAGACTTTGCTGTTGCAGAAATAACTTTTCTGAAGGCTGAATAATCTCACCGGTTGACCTAAGCAAGTACAAATACCTTCTAGAGGTTTGTTCACAGAAACCAAAATATTAAAAATCAACCAAACACTCGTCTGTCGAGTCAGAACAGACTGAACTTTTTTTTTTTAAATCCTACTGATGCTCTTTTTGTGACAAATTAAAAATCTAGCGCTCCTTCTTTTTTTTTTTTTTTCTTTTAAACACCCTTTCTGAGGAAGAGAGAATTTTGTTGAGAAATAAATAATAGATCTGTGAAAAGGACGGCTCACGGTTTACTCTGGAGCTATAATTTCAGCTTCATCGGAGACGCAGCTGTGAACCACCATGCTGAGGCGTTGGCGGGCAGAACCCCGTCTGATGCGGCTGCGAAGACTCTGTGGGTTTGTCCGGTGTCGGCTGTGGGTCGGCTGTGCTGCAGGTGGGTGGGGGGGCTACGAGAGTACGGCGTTCGAGTGCCGCACACCTATCAGGTTGTCTACGCTGATGGAGCGTCTCATCGCTGCTTTACTCAGATCCTTGTACTTGTCTTCACACAATCTTGAAATGGCCTGAGCAAAAAAAATAAATAAATAAAGTCACACAAATATGAGTTAAAGAAGAACAGGAACCTGTAGGTTCCTGTTACAGATGTGCACAGAGAGCCGTGGAGTCGACATGCTGGAATAACACAAATTTTTATGAACTGTGCGATGCTGTCGTCTTCTTTGTGGTTTTTGCCAGTAGTAACATCCGGGTGTAGATCACGTGACTCGCATGAACCGAAAAAAGTGTTTGTGGTTCATGTTGTTCTGCAAAATACATCTGTTATCATATGGCCTAGAAACCACCTCATCCCAGCCCACAGACGTTTTATCAAAAAATGTGAGGTTTGTTTTTTTCTTTTTAAAATTGGCCAAAATTATTTACACAATATAATTTTGTGCAATTCTGTAGTTAATAGAAAAGCAGCGACTGTCACAAATCTCAAGCAGAAAGATCCCCTTCAGAAAATCAGCACTTATATACAAAAAAAAGGAATAGGATACATTTTTTAAAAATGTTAAAAATCTACAAATTATTAAAATTGTCGCAGTTGCAAATGTTTGCTCAACAGATTTTTCAACAGGAAGTGTGACAGCCGTGGTGAAGAGCAAGAGTCTCATTTATATTAAAACATCTCACTCTCTACAGATGCAGCTCAACTACATCAGTCACAAGACAATGACAACAGACACCACGAATGCGCTTTTTAAAAGGTGTTTAGAGGTCGGCCCACCTCTAGTTTCTGAGCGCGCTGGTTGTTGAGGGGCTCCAGCGGGAAGTTGAGGTTGTTGTCGTCGGCCAGCTGCCGCAGGTCAAAGTAATACTTGGCGTAAACACTGGCTGGCACGTTGATATTAAACTGGAGAAGTTCCAGGAACTGGCGCTCCATTTCATTCCTGGAGGGGAAGGAGACGCCCGAGGGTCAACCAGAGGGTGAGTGGTTTAATTATTTGCAGGAAAACACAAGAACTACTTTGGTGGAGTGAGTCAAGTTAAGACAGTTCATATTTGTTTTCATGCACTTCCAGACAGACAACCGCCTTCATGGTTTCTCATCATCACAGTCACGAGTAAACCTAAGGGAGGTGGTCTCCAAGGAGACAACATCCAGGAGGCTTTGTTGGTCAGCAAAAGGTGGCGAGAGTACATACGAGCGAGTGTGTGTGCGTGTGTGTGTGTGTGTGTGTGATGTCTGGTTTCCCAGGGCAACTAATGGAGCGGACGAGAGCTGGGGCCATTATGTAGAAGCAGTGAGAGCACTTGAGACCCTCCCTTCCATTTTTCTCTGTTTCCCTCTCTCCTATTCTTCCCATCCCTCGGCCCAAAGTCCGACCAGCTCACAAAGACACTTCAGTGGCAGCAATGAAAACAGAGCAGAGAGCGTGTGGGTCAGACGGACGCGAGAGGAGACGGAGGAGGACGGGGAGGGGACACGGGCAGCAAACACACACACGCGGGCGGAGAGAGCGCTTCTGACCAAATCATAAAAAACAAGCCAGCACTCTCAACCTCTTTCACACACAGACACGGGAAAAGCAATTGCAGGAAATAAAGCCGTGGCTCTGCGAGTGCAGCCCCCCTGGCCTCTTCAGCGGCTCGCAGCCTGACAGCAGAGATGCTGCAGCTTCCATTTATTCCAGCGCTTTTTTTTTTTCCTGCCAGCTTTAAGTGCATCTTATTAGATTGCTTTTATTAGAGGGGCAAGCATGTATGTGGCTTTCTGTGTACAACTTACGTGGCACCGAGAAAGCAGCAGACACAGAAGGAACTGCGGTGATGAGGAACAACCTGAACGGAAACCTGATGCCGATTTAACCGAATGTTCTGGGTCAAACACTGAATAAGTTTGTGTATTTGTCAGACGGTTTGTCCTATTTTCAGCTGCAGGGTTTTTTTTTTTTATGAGAACGTTTATGAGGATGACTCACTTCTTCTACCTTTTTCTTGAGCAGGACTCATTTTGTCTACGTGTCTGACGAAAACTTCAGTGATATGAACTTGATGTCTTACACTTTCAGTTAAAGATACTAATGTTTGCTATGAATCTATCGCCAAAATGTCTGCAGTGTCTGAAGAAAATAAAGAAACAAAGGAAGGAGGAAAGAATGAGTTCTATGATGGTTCCAGTTTTATAAGGAGAGACAGAATGACAACAAAACCAAAGAAAAATTTCCAGAGAAACATTTCGGTAAGAATCACTTAACCACCTATGAGTCATTAACATCGTGCTCAAACTGTACGTTTGTCATGATTTCCCTGTTTAAAATAAATAAATAAATGGATCACACATTGGTAAGAAACTGGTTAAACTGTAGTAAAAGGTCCTGATGTTGGGAGTCAAGTCCTTGGCGGCCACAGAGAGAACAAACGGCTCCTGATATGAAACTGATCCGACACTCTTTAGTGAAGCTAAGAGGTACAAAGACAATTGTATGAAAACTTTATAGGATTTATCATACTTAAAAAGAAAAAAAAACTATCTTGGCTCAGTTTGTTGTTCCACCTCAAGAGAACTGATATATACATGTTTCATTTTCCTCTAATACTCTAGAAACAAGTTATTTAGGAACTCCTGTTCCAACAGGAAGACTTGCTTCCTTTCCTTAAATTCCCCGTCCGTTCAGGCTAAAAATGTGGGATAAAACTGCATCCATTCCAGCAGGCGACTTACATGTCCTCCACGGTGATGTCTTTGAGGATCTGGCAGTAGTCGACGTTCCACACCGCCTGGTCGTCCCAGACTTTGGAGGCCAACAGGATGGCTCCCAGGACAATCCGCTTCCAGTTGGCTGGACAAATGTCCAGCTCTGCGTACGTCAGCAAACGTTCTAAGTAGACCTGGACGAAAAAACATTAATAAGTATTATTTGAAGAAATTGACAATAGTTTAGTAACCCCTACTGTCTTTTAATATACACGGAACACAATCAATACTTTATTTCGCAAAAATCATTACTTCAAAAAAAAAAAAATATATATATATATATATATATACATATATAAATATATATTCTTCCTGCCATTACAATCGCAATGTCTCATGGGTCCTTCCTTCACTTTACAATGTGGAGAGCCGTATTTCTTGTCGCTGGACTTTACTGCCCTCTGGTGACTAAATAAGGAGCTACAGCTGAAAACTTATGTGCCCAAAAATAAAGAAATACAAATTTGCCATCGTGCACGCTGGCGACTTACGAGCGTGACGATGGCACATTCAGCGGTGAGCTGTGCAGCGCTGAAGAGCGTCCTGACGAAACGATAGATGAGTTTGTGTTCTGGGTCGACGTACGCGTAGTCGTCTGGGACCGGCTCTTTCTGTGTGGGACGGAAAGGTTCGCACATGACTGAAGGGAGGAAGCAGGATGTGAACATGGTTCTGGTCTGGAGAGTGGTTGGTAGCGAAAGCAGCTGGAGGTCGGCGGTCTGCGCGTTTCTGTTTGAAGCTTGAAGCACCGTTTAAAACCACAAATACGCCGCTGGTTAGAAATAAGCCACACAAACCCAGTTCCTTTATCAGTGAGGTACATGTTACGACTTAAATTGTGAGAACTACTTAAATGATAAATCCGTATTTGTTCAATTTTTAACAAATACAGATTTAAGGTTATGCTTTGATTTTTTTTGCCATTATATTAACTTTCGTGGATCTATTATGCAGAAACTCTTCCGGCCCGTCTTGATTTAAGGCGACGCCTCTCTCAGGTCAGGAAACACTGAGGGAATACACGTCTTCCTCCATGCCGTTTGTCAATGAAACTCTCTGTGCTTTCAACCTGGAAACACTGATTTATTTGTTTGTTGGTTGTGCAACATGGAAACAAGTCTGATTTTCAACTTTAAAAGAGCAGTTTGTTAGTTCCACCACCAAAAAGTAAAAATACCAAGAAAAATCTTTTTGTCTAATCAGGGCTTCCTACAGGTTTCAATGAAAACCAGTTTCGAACTCTTTTACATTGGTATTTTGCAATCCAGATGCATCCTTTGTTTAGTTAAGAAGCAACACTATGCAGAATTGCTTTTCAGGGTTTAAGCAATATGGCATTTGCATAAGAGAAGGACGTTCCTCTCACTGCGTTTCACATCCATCTGAACTAAAACGCCAGGCGCCTGGGTGGGACCGCGACAACACAAAGCCGAGTTTCGGATTGCAAAACCAAAGCATTTCATGGGGCGTTTCTAATCCCCGAACCTTTAAAGGCGACAAAAGCAAAACAAACGAGAGAACCGGCATTGGGATCCCGTCTGCAGGCCGCATCGTTTCGCACACGACAGACGAATGAAGAGTCAAAGGACTGAAAGTTAACGGTTGCTTACGAATATCCAGTCACTTACTGATAAAGGGTGCAACTTCTCATCAAAGATGTCCAGTGACCTGTCAGAGTCCCTAAAAAAAAAAAAAGAAAATCGAGCAGAACATCCGTCACTACGACACAACCAACTCACCTGTAAAATAATAATAAAGCTTCAAACTGACCTGTTTTTGATGTGGTAGTATATTGCTAAAGTGACACTGTGGACAAGAGAATAAAGATACAATTTTTGTAAACTGCACCATTTATTGAGCTTAGAGTGACAAAACGTTTAAGTCAACAGGATTAAACTTGTAATCACTGAAACAATGTCACAACATCAACATTAGGTGAAATGAGGCAAGATGACATCTGTCTGAGTCAAACATCTGTCAGGATTACCACAGCGTGATGTAACACGATGTTCTCATGAGAAATAAGGGTTTTCCCAGCAGCGCATCAATCAGTACGAGAGTGTGTGTGTGTGTGTGTGTGTGTGTTTCTGTGTGAGAAGTCTCACCATTTAATTGTGCTTTTGAGGTTTGGCTGGCTCACGGTGCTGTCGTCTATGAAGATGGTAGAACAGGAGCTGTACTTCTTCAACGGCGGACCGGGAGAAACCTGGGGACAGAAATCCAAGTTGAAGCAAACACAAAATAACACGCCTTCGACTGAATAAAACAACATTGATTTATTCATGAAAGCTTAAAATTATGTCGTCTGGTTTATGGTCAATCTTATTTGTCATCCAGACCCGTTTCTCTTTGCAAAACAAGTAGGTGGCACACAGTGCAGACTGAATAGACGTCATAGACTTCATCTTATAAAATATTCTTAAATCCACCCACAGCCAACAGTGTCATTCATTAGGCTTATAAATTATGAAAAGGTTGTCTGATCAAATGGTTACTCAATTATAAACCGTAACTTTAGAGAGTCAGAATCATACTTGATCCAAACTACGTGATGAAATTTCAGCACCTCGACTAAGAAACAGGGCAGAAAAATCAAAAAAACTTACTCGGTTGATGTGGTTTATGTGGTTGCTTTTTCTCTTGTCGCGCACTGCGAAGATTTAAAAAAAAAAGAGAGAAGTGAAACAGGAAACGGAACCCACAACCAAACTGTTAAACATATATGCACGCTTCATTTCAAAGAACTTAAATTTGATGCAGAAGAGCAGGGGGCAACTTTCAAGCACACATTTAAAAAAAAAAAAAAAAAAAAGGATCAGAAATAAGATCCCAGTGATGACTGTTTCAGACATTCATGCTGACTATTCACATAAAATGAGATTTAATGCAGCTTTTCTGTGTGTGTATATATATGTATATATGCATCACTGTGATATACCAGGACCACTGACCGTCTGTCTGGGACTTGCTGAGGAAGATGGTGCTCGCTCGGGCGTGGTCCGATGGATTAAATTCCAAGGCCAGCTCTGTGAAAACATTAAGCGTGTCGGTGCTTAAAAGCGGGACTGGGAGTGTCTGTTTGCTTCTCGTTTGTGGGCAGAGATGAGCCCGGCGTGCACAACTGAGGCCATGAATAAACAGACACTCTGCAAAACAATATCCTCTTGACTCGGCTATCTGCTTCTATGAATTGTGGCTGAATCCCAAAATAACAACGTAAAAAAAAATAAAAAAATAAATAAATCCCTCTACAAGCATGACATGACAGTCTTCTTTCTCCCAATCCCTGCAGAAGGCACGTTACATAAAAGAGAGGGGATTAGGATATGGGGGGTGTTTGTGAAGCGAGGACGGGGAGGAATGCATGAAGGACCGCTGGACGGATTTTGACCATCGTCTGACCGACAGCTGGTGTCTCCGGACCGTCCGCACAGTTAACACGAATGCCACGAATACTTTGCATGTCTGGAAATCAGGGCGAAGGGGGTTGGGGGGGACAAGTCCTGATGCTACAAAAGTGAGCTCGGGCAGCAACTAGAGACAAATATTTGAGATGCCTTAACTGATCGGGGGTCTGCAGGACAATGGGGGGTGGGGGGAATAACCATAGCTGGAAGTTTTGAACGTCGATTTTTGCAATTTCGACACTCCTAACAGCAGATATAGAGCAACAAACATACAAAACTTAAGATGTTTTATATGGACATCTATATAAAAAGACTTCTATCGATATGAAAGACTTAATTGCAATAGTTTACGTAAAAAGGAGTATAAAATGTTAACGTGTTGAAGATGGAGGTTACATATTGATGCGTGTCACACATTATACGGTGTTTTACAAGACCTTTAACTTCCCATTTTGTCCCATTAAACTGCAAATGTTAATGCATTTGTATTTTCTACACGTTGGACCTTAAAAGTAGTGCAACACTGCAGACACAAAAAAATTTATTAAAAAAAGTGTGAGCTAGTACAGTGAGTCAAATAGGTTGTAGAGTCACTTTGTGAGAATTTTAGTTTTATTTATCTACTAGCTTTTGCAAAATGTTTGCAAAAATAGCAAACATTTTTGCAAACAGTCTGATTGGATAGAGAGAATCTGCTCAGACAAACTTTCAAGTTTTTCCAAAGATTCTCAGAGGAAATTAGGTTTGAACTTTGACTAGGCCACCCTAAAAACATAAATCAGCTTTGATCTAAACTATTCCACTGCAGCTCTGCTTGTATACTTATGACAACTGTCCTGCTGGATGGTGGACGTCTGCCCCAGTCTCAAGTCTTTTGTTTCCTGTATGTATTCTGTATGAAGGTCCATCGTCCTATCAACTCTCACAAACTTTCCATTCACCGCAGAAAATAGTTAAACCTCCAAAAGATTAATGCAGACACAACAGTCTTTCGGTGTGGGCAAATGCGGGACTTTGGATCTCCTTTGACCAGAGCACATTCTTCCACATGGCCTGCAGCAAACAGGATTTCTCATGGCTTCCTGTCCGGACTTGTCGACACTCTTTCACTCAGGCCAGATCGAGGAAGTCCAGAGACCATCGCTCTGACCTAACCTTCAGATCTCCGCAGCTCCTCCAAAGCTACCAAGGGAAGTTTGACCGCTTCTCTGATTAACATCTTCCTCGCTACGCCTCTCGGTTTGTCTCAAACTCTCCTGGAAGTTTTGGGATCGTGCCACACTTTTCGCATTTTTTTTTATTTTTTTATTTATTCATTTGTTTTTAAGTGATGAACTGTACATTGCTCTGTATGATGTTCAAAGCTTGGGATATTGTTTTATATAGCTAACCTGTCCAATTTGTTCCTTGGTGTTTTTTTTTTTTTTTTTTAATGATGCTATATCAAATTTCTTTCAATTCACAATCATGCACTACTTTTTGTTGGTGTATCATAAAAAAATCCTTCATATAAAAGGTTACGGTTGTAGTTGTAATGTGACAACATTTGGAAAACTGTAAGAAATATATATATATTTTTTTTTCAAAGCATTGCATTTTCTTTGATAAAATCTAAGTATTGGTTTTTAATGTCAATGTGCAACTCTATAACTTGACGCCAGTGGGATCAATATGATGCAGTGGGTAATCTAAACCCTGCCAAGAATGCTTTCATCTTGCCAGTGGAGTTGGCAAAAAAAAAAAAAAAACCCCAAAAAAACACTTAGAGCAAGTTGGCCAGTAATTTCTATCTGAATAGTTTCACCATTATGGTGAAACATCTTGGTTTTCGTACACGGCGTGAACATTTAAGTCACTTCTTAGTTGGGCAAGAAAAGAAAGAGCAAACAAAACGCTGGGAAGTACAAATGATCACAAGATGTCACAGGTTTGTGAGTAATAACCGGGCAAGCACCTACCATCAGGGACCTCCCTGTCGCTGATGTGCTGCAGATAGGGCCCGGTGTTGTCGTCGCTCACTTCGGTGCTGGTGAACTCCTCCAGCCGCTCCGCGGGTTGCCTCGAAGGGAGTTTGGGACTCGACTCGGGAGAGACGCAGCATGACACCGTGTTCCCCATTCCAAACTCTGGGCGTAAGCGTCACACTTTCAATCGCCGACAAGTCCGAGTGGTGCATATATGTATGAGCGGCTAGCTAAAGCTGACCTCGCCCTTCCTAATCAACATTAGGAGACGTAGCACCGACACAGCGCTATCTTCGCGTGCTAAACTGCCGCTGCCCGTCCACTCCCAAGCAAAGCATTCCTGTTCATTTGTGGGAAACCGGTGAAAACAGTCGAGGAACGCTTATCCATAAATGTTCTCCTGAGAAAAGAAAAATCAGTGCCACCTTGTAGAAAAACGTGACATTAACTTGTGGTGCTAATAAACTCAGTTTCTCCTTTTAAATCCAGGTAGTTGCGAGCTGCTGCTTCATTCATTCATCCAGTTCGTTGCTATGTAGCTAAGCAGTTAGCTTGTGTCCTTAACTTAAATTTACTCCGCATTAATTCCCCCTTTTGCCGTGACGCGAACACAACCAACTTTATAAAGCGAAACCGTAGCGCCTAAAAATAGCACGAATGGTCAAACACATTTTAGGAAACTTTACGAGCAATACTGAAGACGTCTCCTTTACGCCGGGCTCCTTGGCTCGCCAAATCTAGTCCGAGGCTTTTGAGGCCTCCAGCAGAAATCTGAACTCAAACCAAATTTAAAAAACAACTATAAAGAGAAAATAACATGTCAAAATCGGATGTCTTGGTTGTTTTCCGAATCCAACGTTAGAAACCAAAAGTCAGGAAGTAGGTCGGGACTTCGCCATCAGAACCTCTGCCCTGACAGATTTGAACCGCGGCTCAACGCTCCTGCCGTCGCCATCTGTTGCTGAAGCTCACAATGATACTACTTGGCACCGGGATGTAGTAGCCCCACCTACCTTGGAATTCTCCTCGCTCCTATTGGCTGTGATGAATCAAAACAATGACTTCTGGGAACTACCCATTGGCCAAACGACCAGTCACTGAAAGGTGGTTTAAATCACCGAACTGCATTTACGATGCTACTATTTTTGTAGCGTCCCTGATCCGCACCCTTTATCGACGGTGAAACCGGAATCGCCTCTGTAATTCAAATCAATCGAAGTCTTCACATAGGTATATTTCTTGCAATTAAAGCATTTGATAATTTTAACTCACGTCTTTCTGAGCCAATAAAAATAATAAAAACTAATTATCAACACTTTTGAAAACTAAGTCCTTCTTACTTGTGCTGCTTATGTGAAAGTATTTTAAATTGAAGCTGCAAGGAGCCTCGAGGCCCTCACAGCCCAGCAGCCATTGCAGACGCTCTCGCGATATTTCCGCATTCGTCCACCAGGCGATATGCACCGATGCGATCTGCAGCGATATCTAACGACCCACCAATAATCTGGTGGAGATCGGCTGAAGCAGTGAGGAGATGTAGCTGATGGAATAACCCAGGGGGCGCAGTGGAGCCAAATTACTTAATTTCTCTTAGACAAAATTAAATATTTGGGTCTATTTTGGTTAATCAGAACCAGAATAAAGGCATAAATTAAAAAAAAAAAAAGACAATGGATTACTTTTTAAGCAGTTTATTAAGACGTAGTTGCTTACAAAAGAGTGATGTATGTCATAGTAACAGCACTTTGAAATTTTGGGCAGGTACGACGTTATAATGTGTCTGTGTTAAAACAAACAAAATGAAAAGTGACATTTTGTAACCTTGTCTTTAGCGGACACTGTACAACGAATGGGATTTATGTTCAGACGTTGCCAAAGTAACAATCATTACATTGCATTGATCACAATAAAAGTGGTGCATTTTATATTTATATGGCAAATAGGTATAAACAATTCTGGCACCGAGTTTCACACAACGTACGTCTGTAAGTAAAAATGACACATAATCATGCCACAAGGTTTTATTTAGCACCAGCATTGGACGTGTGAATCACAAAGGGGGTGGCAATTATTTTTACTTTTCCTTCAAGAGTAGATTTATAGATCTTATAGTAACTCAAATATCATTCAGTGAAAATAAGCCCTGAACACAACGTATATATCATACTGATTTTGACACTGTATGAATTATCAAAACTTGTGTGTGTGTGTGTCTATATATATATATATATATATAGACACACACATATAAAGTTCACCTCATTCCCATAGATCCAAAAAGGACAGTAAACTTAATGAATATGTCTCGTCTTTACATTGATCCATTACACCACACTGTAAAGAATAACGGGAACAAAATGTAAAAGCTATGTTACATGCTAATCTGATGATTAAAGTCACTACTAGTGCTTTCACATTTTTAAATGCCTTGAAACTAATTAGAGAAAAACTTACAGTAAACAAAGATGATTTAACGTTGATAAAAAGTCACTTGGCTGAATTATTATTTTCTATCTGCGGTATCACACAACTTAGGTACCATTGTCAGATCATTTCAAATCAAACCACAATGTTTATTATTATTTTTTTTTTATAAACTAATCAATTTAAATGGCCAAACTTTTTATTTTTTAAAGGTCAACACAGAAGGTTGAGATTTAACATCATAATGTTGTGATGTTTATAGACCAAATTAAAAATATATATTTTTTGTTATTTTCATTTAGTTCACAGTTGGTTTCTGGATGGACTGATATTCATATATTCCTGAAAGCTGATTCCCAGTCATTCTCCATTATAGTGCAAACAAAATCAATGACAGAATTAAGCAGAAACGTTGAATCGAAATAAACGCAAGTAAAATCGAATTAAGAAAACATAAAGACTTTAAAGAGGGTGGGTTAGGGGCGGGGGGGGGAGCATTGTGCTTTCATTTGATAAGTTTGTAATCTACATATAAAAAGATTTGGTGTTGGAGCAGTTTACACTGAAAAGACAGCATATTTATATGTAAAGCTCGAAACAGAAACATTCACAGATTTGACAGGAAAAGATCCGATTGACCTCTGTGTTGTGGCCAGACGTCTTTCAAACACATTTACTCTTTTTCTACAAACACCGCTGATCCGAAACAGATCGAAACACTCCAAAAATCAAAACACCTCCAACACAGGCCGTTCCTCATTCACTAGCTGCCATAACGCTGGTTGGCCAGGAGGGACACGTCAATGCACACATACAACAATACATTGCTTTGAATTATATACTAATGTATATTACAAATATGCAAAGTTTTCTTTTTTTTTTCTTTTTTTGTTTGTTTCTCCATACAAGTCATAAAAACATTTGTCAAATAAACAGAAATATATGAGGTCTACACATGCTGTAGAGGGTATGTACAGTCATATAAAATATAGACAATCACATATGAGTTTCTTCTCAACGCGCGCGCACACACACACACACACACACACACACACACACACACACACACACGCACACACACGCACGCACACGCACGCACACGCACACACACAGAGACACACACACACACACCCGCAAGGATTCTCATTCCCACGGGACAGAATATACAACTTGCGTTATTTTCAAGAACTTGTAACAAATTGCATTTCAAGATTCAATTTGCTACAAAACAAAATAACAGCAATTTACTACATTGACATGACTATTTGACTAAAATAACAAAAAAATAGTCAAAATAATACAAAACAAAGGGAAACAAAAAAGGAATTTATAAAATAATGTACAGTTATCTGAAATGACAACAGGTTCTAGATTTCAAATTTACAAACCTATCTGTTTGAAACCGCTCTAGATTGTGCTGTTCTGCATTAAAAGGCATCGTTTCACACACTTTTTTGTTTTTTGTTTTTTTTATATCTGGAGATGTAACAAGAAACATAAGAGGTTAACATGAAGAAACAGCCACTTCAACCATAAGATCACGACATTTTCCCCAGAAATCTTGTTTGGTGCCAAATACCAATTAGCAGTCCAAATGGACTACTGTTCAGTTTTCCATTTTTCATGCGAAGAATAGAAAATTGAACAAAACTATTGTTATTTATATATTACTTCCCAAATGACTGTTAATCTAACACCTCCTATCTCACAACTAAACTCAGGATACCAGAGTTTTCTGTGCCGTTTCTTAATTTTCTAACCAGCACTCCCGCCACGGCATACGGCATAGAAGCTAAAAAAGGCAGAGGCGCACAGAGAGCATCCGAAACACTGCTCATTAAATGTTATGATGCTCAAAGACCAGCACAACATTTTGTCCGCACCCGATTATTTGGAACTACACCAATATCTTTAACCACCGGATTCCGCAAGTCACATGTAAATAGAAAATGCTAGCATTAGCAAACTGCAGCACATGAAAACACCGTCAGCAGAAGAAATGTGTGGGCTTGTGAGGCTGCTTATGAAGACATATGTTTATAAACAAATGATAAAGTTATGCATGTTTCAGTGGTGCAATTTTAAAACATTGTATTAGCTTTCCAAACCTGGCTAACTGGTCGGAGGAGCATATTGAGGCTGATTCGTTTCTCCAGTTGGCAAAAAAAAAAATATAATAAAAAAATCTGTCAAAATGAACATCAATTGTGAGTTAAATGCTCCTCCATCGATGACGTGGACGATGTAGTTCTTATGAAATGTAGTGATTTATTTTACCGCACATTGCACTGATTTGTATCAAGTATCTAACGGTGTGTAAATATTGCCAAATGCTTGTATTTAAACGACTCAGATCAGTTTTGCAGGCAAAACAACATTCACTGGCATATTCCTAGTAATTACAGGTAGCGAGGTCAATAAATATATACAATAAACAACAGAGCAGAAACCTGTTTTGTTACACCACAACTGTCCTACAGTATTGGGTGTTGGTAGCAAATCTCAATTAGTTTTCCCCAGTTAGTTGGAGACTGATCTGTAAGGCATAATTCTCATCAAGGTTAGATTCACCGAGAGTCCCAGCTTAGATACACCCTAACTAGTAAAACATTTGATATTGGAAATGTTTCACACATCACAAAATGTTGGTAAACAAAGAAAACAATATATATATAAATCCTAAATATATCTTCCAGCTGAATAAAAAGGCGGCGTTTCTAACAATGTTGGAAACTGAACATGGGGCTAAACAGCGATAATCTTCAAACGACATTATTGCTTTGCACAGTAAACACAAACTTTCCTCGAGTCCAGTGAAGCCAAGTGATGGTGAGGAGCTCAAAAACGTTTAGAAGACATGATCTGAAATACGCGGTCCGTCCCAGGATCTAATGCCCGCCCCCCCTCACAGCTACGGCAAAACGTAGAAATCAAACGCCAGTTTCGAAATCAAATCTGCGGCTTGCATTTCCATGGCATCGTTTGACTCAGGCACCTTTTTCAACCCGACAGAGAAGAATCACAACGAAGAGCATAAATACAATGACGCACAAACGAATATGTGGGCAGTGGCTTGAAACTATGACGGCACGCTGATCTCAGCAGCATCCAGCACCAAATTAAATAATGTTCAACAGGATTCTAGCTATCGGTTTAGAGTGCCTCGTTTTGGATGGCACTTTTCTCATGCTTCCCCTATTGATCCCGATGACAGCACACTACTTTACGTTGTCAAAATTTATTATACTGTTGAAGAAAAGGTCATGGGGCGGACCTTATTGGGTAAAAACATAACAAAAAGAAAAAAGAAAAATAAACAGGCCGGCCATGAGCAGATTGGAAGGCCAGAATCAAACAGTCAAAGCATTTGAAGGGAACCAGAAAACTACTTGGCCCGGCTCTGTGCTCAGGACACGAGCTACTCGGATTTGTGACAGTAAAGATCCTTAAGTGCTTTCAGTTCTTCGATTAGCGTCTTGTTTTGGTTCTCCAGGACGGCGACTCTGTTCTCCAGACATTTAACATACTCCTTCTTCTTCCTGCGACATTCCCGGGCTGCCTCTCTGTAGGAAGGACGAGACACAGTTTTGTTTCTTTCGTGCGTTTGGTTTGGAAAGGTTTTGACGGGATGACAGCAACAATAAAGATGGGACCTATTTTTAAATCTGCAGTGAATCTTAATCGAGAGCCTGTTATAAATTTAGTACACGGCCTTCTAGTTTACTATTGTGGCCCATTTTCCCGTTAAAACAACTCTGGGTTTTGTCTTAAAGGGGCAGTATTATGTGTTGTCCAGGGACATGGTGCTATAACATGGCACTATCAAGTAACTATGTTAACTGTAGTTGTTTACAAAAATGCTGTACATATCAAATGTCACTTAGAAGAAACCTGAATTTGTAATTTAACGCCTTGAAACTGGGCATTAGCCCTGTAACTTTAAGAATTCTGGGGCTTTCTAAAACTTCAAGACGTCACCACAACATCGTCCTCTATTAACCCTTTAGCAACGTTTTCACCAGCAGACGTGGCTCGTATATTGAGCTCAGCAGTTCCACCAGGTGCTTGCTAATTGCTGCTGGCTAGTCTGAAGGAGCTGAGTGGAGGAAAGGCTCTGTGAGGTGGAAGTTTGGAGCTGGGCCTCAAAAACGGTGCTGCGTCCAACAAGGCGTTTTGTGCAGCTGAACGATTGACATGGGAGGTTCAAGGATTTCTCAAATATGCATGAAAGAATCAAGGACACCCTACGGGTTTTAATTTGATGAGCGAATGAGCTTTCCATTATAACATGACGGAAAGCTCAAAAAAGTTGATTTTACATAATACTGCCGCTTTAAGGCATTACTCCAACGCAAAGATGGATCCCCTGCTCATACCTGTTCTTCATGAGTCGGACTTCCCGTTTTCTGGTGACTTCTTCTGTGGCTCCTTGTGTCGGGAGGGCGGGAGAGGACGCCATGACAACACCAGGGGTGATGGTGTTGGCAGGAGCTGCTCGGATTTGATAGGCCTGAACATCGCCTGAGGTGGCTACATGTGTTGAGTAAAAAAAATAAATAAATAATAAGAGTGTTTTACACCCTGTTACCCTGTTTTGTAGTAAATCACCTTGGCGATGACTTGAATCTGTTGTTAGATTCAAACATCAAACGTTCCTCTGCAGTTAAAAGAATAAAGATAAGAAAGGATCCAGCTCTCACCTTGGACCACCACCTGGTTACTGGGAACCAGTATCTGCTGGCCGTCGCTGGTCTGTGCATACTGCAGGATGGTGGTTCCCGGCTGGGCGGCTGCTGCAGCAGCGTTGGTCATGGTCAGAGTCTGAAGGCCCTGAACTCCATCTGTGCCATTATTGGCCAGCTGAATGGCTCCGCCCTGCGTGATCGCAACTGTGCGGTTGGAGGGACAAATGGCAGAAAAAAAAAACATAAAGAGCAAATGAGAAATAAGAAAAGGTGTTTCTATCTCAGTACAAGGCTTAACATTCTAACGAGAGAAGTGGTCTGGTAATTCTGATTCTCATTTGATTTTTATTATTATTTTTGTTTTACCTCTAGTTTTGCTTTGTTTTTTTTATTCTTATTTTATATAAATCATATTGGCATGTAAAAGTGGATATCAGTCATAACACTCAGGCTGTGCATCTTTAATTTCATTCGCAATGTTTTTTTATTTTTTTACCTCAGTCACCCTCTTTGGTCTTGCCTGGAAGTAGTTTTTTATCTTAATTCACTTGTGTGTGCTTAATGGCGTATTGTTTATCCAGGCAGATGATAATTTTTGTTCCGACAGAAATGAAGCCTGAAGTACATCAGGTAATGGAAATTGTATCCACGTACAAGACGACGACTTTAAAAGACAAAGAAAGGAGGCGGCAGTAACATTTGACATGTGATTTGGGATGCAGCGAAGTAAAAAATGTGGACTGATTTTAATATCCGATAATATCACTGTAATGGCCAACAACCGATATTTTCAGATATTATGTACATTTCACAACCATTCTGGCTCCCCCTACAGAAAAAAATGGAAACAAGACAACAATGAATATTGGTTGTCAATATCAGCCCAAAACCGACAAGTTAAAAAAAAATGACTAATATCGGCCGAGACCGACATCAGTGCCGATATGTCGTGCACGCCTACGTGCGACAGTCTATGTTGGCAAAAAAAGACGATCTGCTATTTCGTTTCCTATTTAGAGACAAACTATCCACACACGAAGCCACCTGACGCTTACTGTACTGTCCGCTGCTGGTCTGGTAGATGGGTGTCGGCACGGTAACGGTGGTGATGGCGGGCGTAGCTGCGGCAGCAGACGAGTCCTCTTCAGCCTTTTCCTCCTCGATCCGCGGGACCGCTGGCGCGTCAGACGAAAGGTCGTTCAGGATTTTCCTTTTGAGACGAGAAACAAATTGTGAGGATTCACAACTGCAGGTTTCTTGGTGCAGATTAAAACAATAAGAGGTAAATTAAGAGTTATTGCAGCAAGTTCACTGACTACGTAAAAGACGTAAAAAGCTAAACCTGAGCCGATCCTGGAAAAGATAAATTTATGGAAAATATTTGCAGCATATTCTGAGTCATCCTGGCCAGACCGGGTTACCTGTATGATGGACGCCGCGATAGGATCTCTCTGCGCTTCTGGGAGTCCGTCACGCTGTCGACTGACTCCTGAGAGTCTTCACTTTCAGCTATGGTGGAGATCTAACTCCAACAAGTAAACAAAGAGTGGTGCATGGATTAAACTTATCGTCCTGAATGTCATTACTCACTTCAACTCTAGCGTGTTTTACCTGCACAGCCTGGACCTGCGGGGACTGGATAACAGACGGCTGTGCGGCCTGAATGACTCCGTGCACCTGGACCGTCTGTCCGTTGGGAAGCTGCACCAGCGTTACGGTGGGACCCGTTGCCGAGGCGTGTCCTGCTGTCATGGATACCTTAAACGCAGAGGTGTGACAACATTCTGTTCGATGGGAGCCGGTGTGAAATTTGCAAAAGTCCAAATTGGTGTCCGTCAATGCTTCCCTTCACTCGATACATAATCCAGCCTCAAGGAATACAGACTCTGCACTCCAAACAGCAGAAAGCGTCCGACTGCCTCGTGTTACCTGCGCTAGCGTGGCGATCTGTGCCGGGGTGATCTGCTGGCTCTCCGTTTCAGTCACAGCAGTGTCCGCCGCCTGCTGAGCCTCGGCTGCTGGCTCCATCTTCATTGGCGAAGCTGAGGACGGGAAATCAGAGCCAAAGTGGGTGAAAACTGAGCTTTTCAGGAGAATCTCTGGGGTTGTCGACATTTATTGGCATCCTTGGGAGAGAAATGTTCAAGTTCAGAAATAATACTTCTTTTTTTTCCTCCTCCAAATCTTCCACTTTTTTTTTTCAAATAAGTTGTTATGAGGCAAATCCACTTTAATACGGTCAAAGTGTCAAGAGACCTTTAAATACTACACCAGTTTGTGTAGTACTTACACAAACTGTAAGTACTACACAGACACCCTACACCCTGGTGTGTGTGTGTGTGTGTGTGTGTGTGTGTGTGGTCTGTGATGCAACCTTGTTACCTAAGTAAATAATCATAGATTGGCCCATCGCTGGGTTTCTGAGACACATAATGAGCCAAAAGACTAATTTATATTAATGAGTTTTACATTTCTTAGGCATGGTTTTAATAGAAAAAACAAAGTAAGCGCATTCATCAGGGGCGTCACTAGGCAGTACAAAAAGAGCAGGAGTTTTTAAAGAGACAGAAGTCCAATTTCAAGGAATTAAATCAAAAAAGTAAAATCTCTTTTATGTCATATTTGTTTTGTTATTATCTATATATATATATAAAGATTTCCATCTATTTATATATATATATATGTATATAGCATTTTTATAACAACCGAAGGTAACATAGTTACTTGATTGTGCTATGAAATGGTAACAAAAGCTGAGACGTTACCTTTCCACTTTTGAGGAAAGATTTAACAGATACTTTACTGTGTAAATGTTTTAAGCAACCATTGCATATAAACAGAGCACTGTGTTGTCACAAAGTTTATTGACAGCTTTGTGAAATAATGGGGGGAAAAACCAGAAGGAAAAAAAAAAAACAAAACAAAAAATATTATTTTGAAGGGCTTCAGCCCCCCTAAAATAGGCTTAGTGACACACCTGTCATCCGGGATAATGGTTAAAAGCAACAAACAAACAAACAAACAAAAAAAAGGCAATTCAGATTTTTGAACCCTTGCCTAGTAGGTCTTTTTATTAGTATGGAAGAAAATACAAATGCCAAATATGTACATATCAGTGCTGGGATATGTAGAAGAAATTTAATTATCCACATATGGACTCTTTTTTTTTTTTTTTTTTTTAAATCAGGTACTGAAATGTAGAACATGAGAACCCTCCACAGGGCCGAGCCAGATCCGAGGTGTTAGTGATACCAAACCAGAGGCAGCCTTCCCGATGTAAGCGTGACTCCAGTGATGTGTGGGGCGTGCCGAGGCCGCCGCCGACCTGGAACGTGCTGTTCCCTGTTCTCGGTGATCTCACACTGTGCGTAGCGTCTCTCCGCCGCATGATTGGCTTTACACATTTCTCCCTCTGCTTTTCAAAAATCACTCGGACGCTCTGCGAGTGACAGCCCAGCCACATGGCCCGGGCAACGCCCCCCGGGTCCCCCCCACCACACCACACACCCGAAGGCGAACGGTTTACGTCCCAGGAGATGTTTTCATTCAAAAAAAACAATAAATAAAATGCAATGCGGCCGAGAAAACGATTAAGCGCTAAAAAGAGAGAAAAATAAAAAAAATCTTCATGTGTTCAGAGTCGGCCAAACAGCAGGGCTCTAAACTTCATGGATGGAAAAACTAATAATAATTATTATAATAATAAAATTTTTTTTAGAGGGCAATAAAATAAATGCACGGTTAAAAGTCGGAGGAAACTAAACTGAGTGTAGCGAGTGATTTTCGTTGCACCTTTTTTTTTTTTTTTTTTAGAAGACGGCGCAAAAAAAAATAAAAAAAATAAAAAAATTTGCGCATGTAGCGGCTTTTGCGCCGTAACAGCCTTTGGCGGTTGAGCGCGACAACAAGGCATTATAGCTGATTGTGTGTTAGCGAACAAAGTGGCCGCCTCGCTACGCTGTCAAGGCGGTTCGGTTTCCTCAGGTTCTCCCAAACAGCCGCAGCCTCCCCTCCCTCCATCCTGCTACAAACACACCGCGGCGCCATGATCTCTTTGTTTCCTTCGGACCGAACCCGAACCAAACCGACACTTTCGGCGGCCACCTCCCGTCCCTCTGAACCCCGGACGTCCCTTCCTCCTTACCGATACAGACACCCTTTCGTCACTCCCGGGTCTCCGGAGCTCCACTTTTATTCTGGCCGACACGTAAGAGCCCGCGTCAGGCTACACCTCCGCCGCGTCACCGGGAACAACAACACGGAGATTGGAGAAGGACGAGAAAGCAGATGGCGACGCTGACCGGAAACCAACGAAGCATTGGCGAAGATGCCCGGGAAATCCCGAGGACATCCGGACCATGACGACACTCGCCGCCTGGATGGCGCTTCAGGAATATTTTTGGATTTTAGTTGAACATGGAGGTAAAAAAAACCCACATCACGGTGAAGTTTTATTATTATTATTATTATTATTATTATTATTATTATTATTATTATT
>VMRN01000032.1:2426501-2437991 GCA_010277015.1 Poeciliopsis turrubarensis
AATAAACGCCTGCTGACATGAACGACCAAAGCTTTTTTACTGAGCTTCTGTGCCAGTAAAAAAAAAAAAGCACAGAAGCAGATCCTCCTTTTAAGAGGAGGATCTGCACAAAAACCGAAGACATAAACACTCAAAATAGTCCTTTTTTTTTCTTTCTTCCTTTCTTTCATTATTTTTCTCTTTTTTTTCTTTTTTTTTTTTTACATTTTTACCACACAGTGTTGCAGTTTTCCTCTAAGCTTATTTCCTCTGTCAGCAGAAAATGTTTCCCTTTGTTAATTTCTCAAGGAAACAAGCAATTAGGAAAAGAAACACGACTGTCTGGAGTTGATTGTTCTCTTGTTAATTTCCTGTCTCTTTAGTCAATGAGCTGTTGTGCTTCTGTGAACATAGTGGATTTTTTACAATTTCTTTTATTTCTACCTCTTGGAAATAGCTTTTTGTGTCCCGCTGGAACAACACTTCTCGTCGGTGGTTTTGCTCTGTTTCAATTTTGCGGAGCCGGCCTAAGTTGTAGGCAAGTAAAGACACAGGAGCAGACCTTTCTAACGAACTGCTGTATTTTCATGGGCCAGTCTTTTGACCAGGTCCAGGTCACTTTACCAGGGTACAAATTAATGTCTGAAAAAAAAATAAAGCTTTTGTGGGAATGCAGAACTTTTTGGGTAGATTTTGGGAAAGTCTTAAATATTTCTTACTGCTTGATTTTTTTTTTTAATTTTCTATTTGCATTATGTTCCTCTCCTCGTTCAAACTCCTTGATACTATTTTGTCTCTAAGCTTTAAATGGTAGAAATAAAAAAAAATAGTATTGGATGTATCTGCAGGGTTCCCCCTTGAAATACTGCACAAATAGGGATCTTAAAATGTTAAACGGATGTATAAATGTATAATCGAACGCGGAAAATTTTTAATTAATGTCAGTGATTCTAGTTATTGTTCCAAATGTTAAATAAAGAAGCCATGAATCATTAAAAATTGGATTTAAAAAGAAAGGTGCCTCGGTTTTGCTTCTTTTTAGTTTTGGCTGTACCCATCTTACATGGCGCAACGGAGCATCGATTTTCATCATCAAGCATAACGAGTTCATACATTTTTATTTTAAAAGAAAAAAAAAAGAAGATTGTACGACAGGCAGTTTTAGTGGTAGGCATTGGCACGGAGTTACATCAGTTCAGTGTCCCTGAGTATCCAGTCACCTGCCAAAGCCACTTTACTTGTTATTAGCTCCTAAGCAACCTGCACTATATATTTACACCTGGTTGTATAAGGTTATATAAATGATTTAAATAGGTTTAAGCCACTGTTTGCCGGGTTGCTGCTGAGAGTCCATCACTGGGCTCTCTTTGCACAATGAAAGAAGCAGGAGTGACAAGTGGGTCTTAAAATGTCTTCTCTGCTTTGAAAAAACAAAGTAAAAGGCAAATTAAGGATCATTTATGTTGAAATTCAGAATGCAGGCGTGACTAAAACTGGGCAAATTAAACATGTGAAGATCAGAGCAAACAAGTTTTCTATTCTGCGTCCACACCGCAGCCTGAAGCGACCCAAAATCCAATCTGACAAAAGAAAATCGAAATTGAGTCGCTTCAGGCTGCGGTGTGAACGCAGCCTTAGTTTCTAAGACTTTATTTTGTATTTTTTTCGAAATATCTTCTAACATATAACGTAATCTGATGTCCGTTCAAATCCCTCCATTCGATTCTTTGAATGACATTTAGCGATACATACAAAGTTCAGTTTATTCATAAGAAAGAATGAAATAACTGTTTTCTTTCTGTTCCTCACTTTTATCGCTCAATCGCCTTGATTCCACAAATTACTAATTAACTTCCACTTTTACAGGGTTGGCCCCTGTTGCTTTGTTTTTGTTTGTTCGCCGCGTCTACCTGCATAAATTCAGAGGATCGTGTCCATCACTTTTTGTGCTCGTTTGCTTAATTGCTTTTCTTGAATTGCGCGAGTTTTCCCACGGCGACGTGGAAAGTTCAGGCACTCTAGCCTAAAATTAATTGTCCCGGGCCATCTGCTGCACCTGGCAGGTTTGAGAAAACAATCAAACTCATTGTTAGACCTTCGAGCACAATGTCACAGAGGGCCAAACAAGAACAGAGCTTATAATTAATCAGTTTTTCTCACCTTGACTCGCAGTCATACCCTTCCGCTGTTCTGTTAGAGCTTGTGAACTGAAAGTGCCTCTTTTGGCATCATTAAGTCTGCTCACTCTACGCCCCGAAGATCCGTCAGCACTAGAAAGAGAAGCTTGACTATGTAAGAGTAAAACAAGATAACTGTAAATCAGATACAATTTTTTTTCCCCCCACATAATATAGAGCAGTTATCCTGTAAAATTCATTTAAAAAACTGATAGTAAATGTTAGTTGTACTTCGAGCTTCTGGTTCAGTTTCAGTATTCAGTCTTCTTGAGTTCATACACACATATTGGAATCTGATTAACCTGGAATAAAATTCACCTCTCCTCCTTAGATTTTGATTGGCTTCATCTCATGTGGATCCTTTAGCTAAAAGGTTTTTTGGAGACAGCTTTTGAAGCAACACTTAGAGCAGGAGCATCTGGTTTATATGTTCAGGGATTACACCAGGTTCCAAATTATTATGCAAATTGGATTTAAGAGTCATGAAGATGACATTTTTGTCGTGCTCATAAATTTATAGATGGTATTGTGTGTCAGGGCTCTTTGAATGACTATAATTGATTTCAGAGAGCTGGGCTGACGAGCTTGTCTGGTGAGCTCAATTAAAGAAAATCTGCTTAAGAAGGATGTTCCACATTATTAAGCAGGCCACAGGTTTCAAGCTATATGAGAAAGAGAAAGGATCTCTGCTGACGAACGTCATCAGGCAGTGTAGTGACGTATGACAAGGTATGAAAACATTAGATATTTAACAAAAACTGAAGGGTTACCGTACTGTGAAGAGATTTGTGGCTGATTCAGAACAAAGATGATTCAGATAAAGGCATAATGAGGAAGGTTTCTGTTAGACAAAGTCATGGGATTAAGAGAGCAGCTGTTAAAATGCCCTTATGGTCTGGGTTGGATTTTGTTTTCGGCCCGATCTAAGCTCTACAGCATCAAAACAGAGATTTGTTTACCTTATAAAGCCTTTTTTTTTTCCCCAGAAAAAATTCGTGAATGCTTCCAAGTCAGCTTTGAGCTGAAGCTGAACACTATTTTACTACTTTTCACCCTCACAATGACGCCAAACAAACATCCAAATCAATATATGAATGACTTACTGAGAGGGAAAGGTTTTGAACGGCCTCACAATATCATAGATTTGGAGAAGCTTTCCAAGGCGGAGTGAGCAAATCTCGCCAAGTCAAGATGATGTGCCGAGAGACTCCTACCAAAGAAAAGTGAGAGCTTAAACTGAATGGAAACGAGCTTCAAAATGTGAGTATAAGCAGCTGTTTGCTTCCGGGGAAATTGCACAGGATACATTTTACAATATATGTGGAAAAAGTTTTGAAATGATTCACAATGGTCACGTCTTTACGTCACTTCTAAACACATTTTAACATCTGCCTTTGTGAACAGTGAAATAAAACGTAGCCCTTTAAAGTCCTTGGTGTCTGTGTTGCTCCAGCTCGCTCGACGCTGCAAAAGGCATCAGAACAAACATGTGAAAAGGACATATTTTTAAGGTTAACACTGTCAGCCTCTTCAGGCGACTCACCAACAAGTGAAGTGAGCGATAATTGTCTCTCTATAGCTGTTTTGTTTGCGGGGGATGCGAATCAGGACTCCTGAGTCACGGAGGAACTTGTGTTACATCTTAATGTGCTCGCTGCGATGAAACCCGAATCTCTCTTCCTGCCTCCGCTTCCATTTTCTGCTGTAAATCTACCATGATGCAGTTATCACCATGGAAATCGCTCGGAGATGGACCCTCTCTGGACAATGTCAAGAGCCTGAGTGGCTCTTTCTGCAGATTTGATTCTGGGCTTGAATGGTGCAGCGAGCCGGGGGGAGACGGCCGACTCCTGAACGCCTACTGTGAAATCTGAAAGGTCAGAGTCAAGGTCACGAGTTTCGTCTTGTTCACTGTGAGATTTCGGATGGTACGATTGAGAGCAGAAAGTGGCAGGTGCAACAGCTATAAAATCTATAACATCAAATTGATCCTGACCCAAACAGACAGTTCCAACAAAAATTTTCAACTGATTCTTGCATTAATATGCATCACGACTGGTTTGTAGTGCTGTTTAAAAGTCTTGGCGCAGAGGAATCAATATGTTAATTGCCTTAATTAACTTCACATTTGCAAGTGTTGATATGAGACCTTACCGGTGAGGCTCACAGACTTACACACCCGATGATTCCTCTGCCGGTACAATGCACAATTATACGGATCATCGCAAAGGTATGCGTATCCTTAAACCTTTCCACCGTTGTCAAGTTACCGTCACAAACTTTAGTGTATTTTATTGGAATTGTATGCGAGTCCAAACGACCCCAGATTGACATCCGAATCAGAATCTAAACGTGTTTACAAGTAAAAATCTTAAACGTGTGCATGATTTAAAATCCAGAACTAGAAATGTTCTTCAGAAGGGTTAGGGGTTTACTTTTTTAAGTTAACTGAATCCACCCTTGTGGAATTTAAACTCATTACGAATGCAACTCTTCTGTGGAGGCCTCTTGGTACAACGTGATGGAGACGAAGGAATACACCAGACAGGCCAGGGATGGAGTTGTGGAGAGGTCCGAAGCAGGGCTGGGTTACGAATCAATATCTCATGGAGCTCATTTCGATCTGCAGTCTGAAGATGGGAAGAATATGGCACAACTGTAAACCTATCAACACATGGCTGTTCACTTCAATTGACAGATCAGAAAAAGAGAATAATCAGAGAAGTTGCCCAGGATAACTTTGGCCAAACCACAGATATCAACCGCTCAGGTGTTGACCGGAGTCCGAGATTTCACCTGAAGGAAGAATAAAGCCGAGTCCTGTCGGCAGTTCCACCACATGTCCTGTGGACAACACAGCAAACATGGGAAAGAAGGTCCTTCGGTCACATAAGACCAACATATGCTGTTTGACCAACGAACAAAGTGCAACGCTAACGAACCCTTCACATCATCCTGAACTTTGATTTGATGATGGATGTAGCTAAATAGACAATCATGCAAAAAAAAAAAAAAAATCTGTTAGAAGCTGCAAAAAGACTTGAGACTGAGGTGAAGGGTTTTGTTTTTCAGGACATTGACGGCCCTGAACACACGACTGGGGCTACACTGGAGCGGTTCAAGTCAAACTATGCTCATGTGGTCTAGTCTAAGTCCAGACCTGATGACATCTAAGGATCTGGGGAAAGACTGGAAAACAGATTTTCACGGTTGTTCCGCACGCAACGTTGACTGAGCTTGAGCAACTTTGTGAAGAAGAACGAACAAAAGCTGCAATCTCTAAATTTGCCCCATACGTTTCCAGATGTGTCGTTTTCGCTCCTCATCGTAATTGTTCATTTGGCGATGATCCAGCACGGGCGCATCAAAGATGCATCGAAGAACCTGACCCTGAGGTGAAGGGTCAACTGGGAAAACTTCTCTTGCGAGACGCTGCGTATGCTGGAAGCACAGGAGATGTTCCAGTATCCCCTTTAGCGCTGACGGTCTTAAAGATAACTCTAAACAAATTTCCATGAAGTTAGCTTTAAAACCTTTGTTGGCAACCTTTTCAAAAAAAACCGTGTTCGTGCTACTAGCACGTGTTGACGACAGGCCCTGTGAACAGGGCCGCTTTTGACTTTCTTCTGCTGAAGCAGGGAAGGCAAACCTAAGTGCTTGCACAGGTCAAAGATGCACACGATGAAGAGGCTTTTCACTCCTCATCGTTTGCAACGGGACAATGGCGACAGTGCCGACGTGAAATTAAATGGTTCTTCCTCCTCTGCTTTTTATTTGACCTTACGTCCCTCTTAAGACTGAGAAAATACCTGTGTCTGATTGGTTTGGCTCATGTCTGGCACCTCTTTAGTTCCTCTTTACAGGGACGACCTCCCCGCTTCTCTAAATCTCTGCAGAAGGCTTTTTAAAGCGGCGGTAGCCATGGCAACAGCGCGCCGCTCTCACTTCGGCCGTCCTCGGCGCGCTCCTTATTTTAAGTTCTGAGCGGGACATTTGCCCCGGTTCTATTGGTTCTGCTCCTTTTCATAGTCTTCCGCGCCAAAGTGTTGTTGAATTAAATTAAAGTCTATTAATGGCTCCCAGCGAGATAATGGAGTCGGGAGCGAGGGCCGAAACATCTGCGGCCATGTTCTCAGTAGCTCAGAGAGGAACAGAGATGGAGACAGAGATTGAAAGAGAGAGCGGAGAATGAGAAGGAAATAAGGTCCACTGCTTCCCAGAATAGAAAGAGAAAATCCATTTATTCTGAGAGGCCTGCAGGGCTGGAGGTAGCAGGAGTCCACTGTTGAAGACACACACACACACACACACACACACACACACACACACACACACACACAGACACATACACCTCTCATCCCTCTGGAGAAAATGAATTCTTTCCCTACTTTTCCCCTCTCTCTCTCTCCCTATTTTTTTTTTTTCCCCTCCGTCAGCAACAGCCCTGGTGATTTTAACCTGGGCACGCACATCCCATCGGACACGCACAGGCTTGCACAGAGTCGCTCACCTGGTCACCCGCCCGAGGTGTCGCGATGCTCCCTCTCCGGGTCTGCCCGGCCGACGGAGGATACGAAGCCATTCGTAATCCTGCAGAGAGGTGGAGACCGGGGTGGGGGGTGGGGGGTGAAGGGAACAGAAGACGTGCGGCGGGGACAAGGAGGGAGGGAAGCAAAGGTGCAGAGGAAGGATGAAAGGGGTGTTGATAAGCGAGGAAACAAGAAGGAGGGGGGAGGCGAGGAAAAGACAAAAAGAAAAAAAAAGAAAAAAAAGAGGAAAGGTCGAGGAACGAAAAGTTTGAAAGAGAGAATGAAGAGCGAGCAAAATGAACCCAGACCGGCTGAAAACTGACAAGGGAAAGATATGTGGGAGGACGAAGAAAGAGAGCGCGAGAGGAAGAGGCTTCAGAGAACAATAACAATCAGATAAAAAAAAAAAAAGAAAAAAAAAGGAGGACAGTGGAACACGTAGAAGATAAGGTGAATCAATTGGAACCACAAAGAAAAGCAGATGATTGAGTAAAACAAGTCTCGAGTGGAATGAGATCACCAGGGGAGATGAGAAGAAACGGATGAAACGGAGTTTGTTGATGCATTTGAATCTGGGAATGGCCTTACGGCTGGTTTTATCTGTATTTGTTTGTGGTAATAAAACATCTGAAGGGAAATAAAACATTCAAGCCAAGACCCTTTCTGTTGGATGACGACGCTGACGACAAAACAAAAATCCAAAAGAACATTTTTGAGAAGACAGCAGAAGAGAAAGGAGACATTTCCATCTAAACTGAGGGCAGCGTTGACCTGTGCTCCAACGGTCCAATCATCCTAAATGATTGATAAAAATGTTGATGAAATAATGATAAAAAAAGATGTTATTGAACAAAAAACGGGCTGTGCAGTGGCGCAGTGGGTAGCGCTGTTGCCTTGCAGCAAGAAGGTCCTGGGTTCGATTCCCGGCCCGGGGTCTTTCTGCACGGAGTTTGCATGTTCTCCCTGTGCATGCGTGGGTTCTCTCCGGGTTCTCCGGCTTCCTCCCACAGTCCAAAAACATGACTGTTAGGTTAATTGGTCTTTCCAAATTCTCCCTAGGTGTGAGTGTGTGTGTGCGTGGTTGTTTGTCCTGTTTGTCTCTGTGTTGCCCTGCGACAGACTGGCGACCTGTCCAGGGTGAACCCCGCCTCTCGCCCGGAACGCAGCTGGAGATAGGCACCGGCAACTCCCGACCCCGTTAGGGAGAAGGGTCAGAAAATGGATGGATGGATGGATGAACAAAAAACAAAAAAATACTTTGGAATATAAAAATTGATTTGCTGGATACAAAAACAGTAAGATTATTGAGTCTACCTATCTTTTATCTAAATGTAGAACAGTAGCATGCTAAGGTCTCATCCTTGTGGTACCCCACAATCCATTAACAGGCCAAAAGATGCAATTCGAAATAGACAAATCTTTTATTTCATCTCAGTTGATTACAGGTTGAATTAAGCGGCTTGCTTTAATCTCCATTGTTGAGAAGGCCATTAACCAACTTTACAATTGCTCTCCCTGTGGTATAAACTACCTGCCTCGACATTTTTAGATACAAGCCTTGACGAAAGGCTCCAGGTCTTCCTCTCTGCTTCTTTCTCCCGCCGCTTCTTTTCTCGCTTTTATTGCCTTTCTTCTCCTGAGCTTTCTCCAATCCAAATGTCATTCTGTCCCCACCGACCTGTTTCTTTCTCTAATCCACTGACCTTCAAACCCCCGTCCGCACGTTCCCTCAAAGTTCAGAAGGCCCACTGAATATCACCTCCACCCACTTAGATTATACTTAACCTCCGACACGAGCTCTGAAAAGTCACGTTTATGTCAACCTCAGTGTTTCAAACGGAGAAATCAAAGCAAACACCTATGGGCTGTGTTCAGTGATGCTGCGAAAACGTTGCGGCTCTCCTCATCCACTCCGAGGCCAGTTTCAGTCGACTACGTTCCCTTTGGCTGCAGCTTAAAGCTGCTCATTTATCTGTTTGAGTTGCTCTCTGTTTTTTTCCTTCCAATTTCTAAACAACAGCCTGTCTTGCAATACAAACTGAACCTTATCGCTGCTGTAATTGTTTTTATATGTATACTGTAAACCTACTGCCATCTGCAGAAATACACCACTCTGTCAGAAACAACCAATCACGGTTAGGAGGAGGGTCTTGGCGCCGTCAATCAACCTACCTGTACGTGCTGCTCACAGCTTCCCCTTTGCTCTCTGCTAGTCTCCAGTGCTTAAACAGTATTCTTGTAATGATACATTTTTTTTCCTCCATAATTAGCGCATTGAGCAGCACGCACACGAGCCTGACTGACAGTGCTGAGACCCTCCTCCTGGTCTGATTTGGTTGTTTCTGACAGAACAGTGTTTTTCTGCAGGTGGCAATGTGACCACAGGGGAAAGGGTGGTGACAGTTTTAATTGAATTGAAAGGATTTAAAATGTAAGAAGGAGGACTTACCTTGTTACTGGAGACATCAACTTTTTTGCAAGCATGTCGCCATAAAACTTTAATTTCAGGCAATAACTCAACTTGTCTAAGTTTGAACTTTTAAGCAAATATCTATTCAAGGAAGGGGCCAATCACAAGCCAATTATCTCTATCTAAAGCAGGTCCATAACGCGAAACCTTTCTAATGATTTCAGAAAATTGTTATTTTTATTTTTTATTTTTTTACACACCTCCACTTCTTTGTTTCTGTGGGTGTTCTCTTAATTTTGTCAGTGAATACTTTTACCATTAAACTACGATCCTGTGCTTAAGGGTACAAATTGTGACGCATATTAAAAAAAAACAAAAAAACACCTTCAAAAAGAAATGCATTCTCCCTCTTGTTCCTGGTAGAGATGCACCGATCCGATCCCAAGTCAACCTGGGACTCAAACGCTCAGTTTGAGGGAACAGTATCGGCCTCGTTGACCGCACTCAAGACACGGATGCCTGCCGTTTCCTCATGTCTACTGTTTTACCTGCACCTACGAAAGCTGCCGTTGGAAACTGATGAAACATTATCCACTTCTCTCAGCGACAGTCTAATTTCCCTTTGAGTGCATTTGTGTACCGCCTGCTGGAGCCGAAGCAGACAGGACCAAACATGCTGTCTCTTTGTTTCTCCTGTGATGAAAACAATGTCACCTCCTGGGCCGTCAGCCTTTTCTTAAGTGGTTTCTTGTTTATTGTAATTTGTAGTCCCGTCACTCCATATTGGATGTGCTTTCTCGGGTGAAAGATCGCATTAAGACACGACGGATATTAACCGGTGTGTTAAGGTGTCGCAGAAGCATCAGCTTCTCCTGAATGTTTTCACGTTTTGTGAGTTTTAACACACTTTTCAGCACCAAAGAAACAGTGACTAATAGGTGAAGGAGGAGAAAAATGGCTGTGTCGTTTTCATTTTTTTTTTCTCTTACGAAAGAAAACCCTAAAAAAAAAAAACGCGGCATCCTTTCGTATTCATCCCCGTTCCCTCTGACGCGCCAAAATTAAATCTGGGGCCAGTAGCTATGTCAGTGAGAGAGTGCATCCAGTCTCGTGTGATTGAATAGGTTTTTTAAATGATCTTGAACTCTGTCATGCCGAGGGGTCGCTTGTCTTCAAGAGGAACAGGGTGACGGCTTAGACAGCTGCGCATTGTTACGCTTTGTGTTTGTCCGTCCAACGAAACAAATTCAAAGTCACGACAGCAACACGGAACGTTTTGAGAGGTGTAAAGACGTCCCCAAACCTGAGCGTTGAGTACTTTAATGTTCACACTGAAGCCGTTTCAGGGAAGCGGCGGCTCTAACGATTTTCCTCTAAAGAAGAGTGAGTTTAATAAATTAGGATTATGATAACCTGTTAAAGACTTTACCTCTCCTTTTTTTTTTTTTTTTTTTTTTTTTTTTTAACTTTACTGCCGAACCAGAGCGCTGATGTTACAATTTTCAGTGCGGCTAATAGCAATATATCCCTTAAATAGTCATCATCTTAAACTTGCATGCACGATTAGACACTGCATGTGAATTCCTCCAGGGAGAGAGAGAGAGGGAGAGAGACAAAAATTGTTTCATGACTTCAGTGGTATGAGGTAATATGAGGTGGTGCGTGTTAAATTATTAACCATAAAATACAGAACACACTTAGTTTGGATTAGCAGGAGAGAGACAGTCTATTGTAGGACCACTATATCCCAGACCTACTGACACATTGGAGACAGGGAGGAATTGGGTCAGGGCTTAAATGTATAAGGTAATAGATGGATACGGCAGAGATTTATGTGCGACTCCCTCTCTCCGGAGAGAAATAGAGAGGAAGAGACCGACTGAGAGAGGAGGAGAGAAGGGCGCTTGGTGCTGGGTCTAAATCAGACTGTCAGTTGGTGCTAAATTTTTCCTAAGGCGACAGAGGGAAGAAGAGGGATAGAGGGTAAAGAAAGCAGAGGAAAGGCGAGAGAACTGGGACATGAAGAGAGAGTGGATGGATGGTGAAGGTAGCGTAGCGACTGGAGGAAAGATCCAAACGGGGGAGTTTCACAGGGCAGATCTGGAGGCATTTAGGAAATGCAGCTCGGCTTGTGCCAGAAAAGAAGTTATTTCCAGGCACCTGGTCTCAAGAAAAAAAAAAAAAAAAAAGACGAGTCCACCTAGATTATCAGCTGGGATGCTGAAAACTCCTGCATAAATCAGCCTTATTTTGTTTTTAAAAGACGTCAACTCTGTACTGTGGAGAGACGGTGGCGCAGTGGGTAGAGAGGTCATCTTGCAATTGGAGAGTTGTTGGTTTGAATGAATGAATGAATGAATGAATGAATGAATGAATGAATGAATGAATGAATGAA
>VMRN01000032.1:2444534-2512640 GCA_010277015.1 Poeciliopsis turrubarensis
AGATAGATAGATAGATAGATAGATAGATAGATAGATAGATAGATAGATAGATAGACAGACAGACAGTGGCACCATGACCCCCCTGAGCTGCTGTGAGGGAATCAGAAAGCACTGAAGGTCAAATGATAATTTTGGGGGAAGAAGCGAGCGAGAGGACAAACAAGAGAATGAATAACTCTCCTATTTGCGAGTCATTCTGTAAAGGTCGGGGACATTTCTAAAAATCAGCAGGGAATGAGAAACTACACATGGCAGTCGTTGAAGACAAAATATTTAACCTCTGCCGCCCAACTGTTGGCTTTAGACTCATTTTAAAGAATGTCTTCATGCCGCTGTCTGCGTCTTTTGGTTTTTCTTTGGACTTTATAGCCGAACTGTAAAGTCGCACGTCCTCTGGAGAAAACGTCACATTTAAAACATTTCAAATGTGAATATTGCTCTTCAAAACAAAAGCACCTTCTGATTAAGTGATTCAGAAAAGCGACACAGTCGATTTTCTTAAAAAACAAAAAACAAAAACATACAATTATTTGTAAAAAATAAATAAATAAATAAAACAAACCACAAACCTTGAGACGCCACAACAGGCTAAAGAAAGCCAAAGACCAGATGCATCTGAGACGCCGTTTGACTTGTCGACATCTTAGTTTGAATCAAATGTTCTCAGAAAATGAAAAAGTCAAACGTTAATGTGTGGATGTGATTTTAAGGCATAACCAGCAGCAATACACTTTCTTAGACAGGCAACATGACACGTCTGCTGTCGGAGGAACTTGACTTGTAAATAGCGACTTGTGAATACATATAACATGGCACCAGAGAAAAGAGATGGAGCCCTGATTGTTTAAAACTTCCGCAGTGAAACTGGCCGTAAGATAAAATCATCTAATCACAATTAGTGGGTGTGTTACAAATGCTGTTCACAATAAGGAACCCCCAAAGACGAAACGCCGATGAGACCTAGAAATGAAAGCTGGCAAAATAAAAATTAAAAAAAAAAAAAAAGAGAGGGAGAGATTGCTGACTTTGTAGCTGCATAAGTGATAAAATCCTCCCTGTCAGCATTATGAGGGAATATTCCCTTCTTGCATATCATATCTTTGATGAATTAATGCGTTGCCGCGATACATTCCTAGAGCAAGTGAAGGGAACGTTAGCTACGTTTCTGGAGCTGCACTCCGTGTTCAGAAAGAGCCACGTGGGCAGAGAGTCTTTATTCATTTCTGCTAAATGTTGCTTTTGTTATTGTAAACTTCTTCGACTCCCCGTCGCGGGAGGCGGCAGGAACGGCTACTTTTCAGCGAGATGAAGTTCACCGGTGTCGCAATCACAGGCAGAAACCCGAGCGGGTTTCAGCTAATCTTGGAAGGAATCAACTTTCCTGGATTATTCACGACATGTTCTGCATTTTCTTCACTAGCAACCACAAAACCGGGTTTGCAGATCTGGACCGGTCAGGAATATTTTGGAAACACAAATTTGAGAACCCACCCCCCCTCCCCCCCCTCCTGTCCTTCATCGCTCTGTAAATGACAAATAAAAAGTTAATGCATGCTTATATGAATGAGGACAAACTTTAATATCCAAGCCTCAGTGGACTAATAAATGCTCAGAACGAAGTACCTGAGAAATGATTCCCGGGAGAGAGTTTCAATGTAGGCCAACAAAATGCGCGCGGCATCCAAATACTATATAAAGCGACAGGTAGCAGCTCGGATCCTGGGAAGTACATCGGGGGAGCGAGTCTCTTCCTCTTCATCCCATCTCTCAAGGTCACGTTTTGATTTATGAGGGCTTGCATGTGCCTCAGAGGCTTCCATATTAATGACTAGCTTTATGTTAATGGCGCCATAAAAGAAAACTGCTCCACAGGTTTCATGGACTTACTTCATCAACCTCCATCATCTTGACTCGTTGAATAAAGTATTGACGATGTGTAATCACTTTGCGGGTGAGCAATGGTTCTGGCGGTGGAGCAGGTCATTTTTTTTTTTTTTTATTTTTTTTTTAAACGCAGAGATTTAAAAGAAATGATGTTTGCTCAATAAACGACCAAATGCGTGTAAGAAATCTGTGAGGTAATGGTTTTTCACTGAATTTTGACTCTGCGGGAGCCTTTTTTTTTTAACGTTTCATTTTTGTTTAGAAACTAAAATCGTCTAATTAGATGTAACAAAATTAAAATAATTGCCTAAAGTTGCTTTTTTTTTAACAAGCTACTTGTCGTGAGGCATTTATTGTTTCCCCTGGCAGATTTCTTTCACTCATGTCTTGTTACGAGTCGAAATAACCTGCCAGTGGAACTAATACATTTTTAATCAGTACTAAGAAACAATCGACTCACAACAAACTCCTACAATTTGCTGAAAAGTTGCTTATAAGTTGGTGTCGCCTGTTTCCAAGTGCACCAGGACATTTGCACGAAAAACCGGACAAAACATACTTGGCAAGATTTTGTTTGTGCGGCGTGTGCTTCTGTGTTTCCCCCTATTAGATCACAATATTTTACCTCCTCATCAATAACGTTTTAGACACATATTCCACCAACAGAGACCCTCAAACCAAAGCATCTGCAAAAACATCATTGCTTCAGCCGCATCTTCGGGGACTTTATTTTATTTTTATTTCTTTAAAGGAAAAGCACATTTCCCCATGCGCTCATTCGTTCACATTAAAACATCGAGGCCACTGATGACTTGCCCTCCCAGAAGAGAACATCTAAATGTCAAGTAACAATAAAGGCAGGAGGATACAATACCCTCACCCTCAGTACACCAGAACGGACAACAATGGTCTGTTGGTGTCTCTACCAGCCCGAAAGGTCAAGAACCGCTGAAAATATGTAGCCAGATGTCGGGATAGACTGATGGGTGATAAATATTTTAAAACAAAGCCCCTGTTTCTACAAAGCCGTACTACCTACACACACACACACACTCACACACGCGCGCGCGGACACGCACCCATGCACATGCATGGCTGGGCGGTCACTGTAAATGTCATTACAGCTGACAGGAGGGCAGCCAATTTATTGAAGGATGCTCACAGTGAAGTGTGTGATGGCCATAAAGAGGCGTCGCCCTCAAACGGAGGAACATCAAGGCAGACGCCGCCGACGGCTTTCAGGGCCGTGAAAGGTCGATTATGTTCCAGTGAGACAGGAGGGACAGGGAAAGATGGCTTATCTCGTATTTGGGAATGCAACTTTTTCTAATCATGGAAATGGAAGGCGCTGGTGTCAGACACACGGCGTCCATCAGTGAAACACTTCGAGTGATTCATGCGTATTTGTGATTTGACAGGTTTTTAGCTCATTTTTGGGCTGGGATTCATAGCTACAGAATCCTGAAGACGAACGTGAACGAAGAAGAAACGTGAAGGCGGCGTCACGGCTTCACTGGCGACTTCATTTTCTCAGAAAAAAAAAAAAAAAAAACTGATAAAAGTAAAATTTTTTTTAAAAAAAAAAAAAAAAAAAAAAAAAAAAACACCCCTTCACATTCTGGATGTCAAAACCCACTAAAAGGGAAGTCAAAAAATAATTCACCAGTGGGATAATAAAACATCAGAAATTGGAAAGTTCCTTTTTTATGGACACAGCTTAAAGGAATGTGAAGTCAACTTTCTGCCATTTTGAATTTTACAAGGTCGTAACTGTTGACGTTCATCAGTCTACCGGCTGATATTTACACAACATAAATTATGTCTGGATTAATCCGGGATTTCCTGCGCCGCTTTGGCGTAAATGTGACATGACGCAGAGTCTATTAGCTTCATCTCATTTAGAACTGGAAAGACCAGAGAGCGTTCAAACAAGCGCCTGCATAAACCTGCTCACATCCACAGTGAGAAGAATTTACCGAAAAGTTTGAAACTACTGGATCCTGTGACAAGTTAAATGTGCGGGATGGCGAAAAGAAATATCCAAAGCCTTTTAAGCAGAAATTATTTTATTTTGCAACTGCAATGAAACATAACTTTATTTAAAGACTATTAGAGGATGCGTCAAAAACAATAGAGGATGCGTTTTTAGATTAGAAACTAAATTAGGTCTCCCAGTTTTACCCATTTCACCGACAGTTCCACCCTGCAGCCGTACTTTTTTGCTTTCATTTTTGACTGACTTAATTGGTCTTTTTTTTCCCAGCAAGACAATGAGAAATTGTTTTGCCGGAAACACGGCTCATTTCAAGAATAAGTCACATCCTTGACTACCGGCGCGGCTGAAATCGGCCGCATGAATCTTACAGTGGCTCGAGTTGAAAAGACAGAGAAGAGAGAGATGATAGTTTTTTAACTGCCAGGACACAGAGATTGTCTTTTTGTTTCTCTTTTTGGGTTTTAAACAGACTTGCTTTAATTTTTAAAAACAACACGAGGCTCTGAAAAGACACGTCTCGTGGATAAAGTGCAAACGCGCCGAAAGAGGAGGGCGAAACGCCTCTGCTTGCGCCTCCCTAATTCGATGTGAACAATGCGCACAACTTCTGGGTCCAGCCTGCGGCCAAATTAAAAAGTTCCACATCATTAACAGCTGAAGGTTGCTACACTGTTAATGAGAGGCCCAATTAGGCTTTATTGAAACAAAGAGAGAGCCTGGGAGAGGTGGGGAAGTCGCCCTGCAGAACGAAATTCACTGACCTTTTGCCAAGTTTGTGCAGAGACAGGGCCGTAGACAGAAGAACGAAAATGAGACGGGGGAAATAAAACATTTGAGCAAATATAATTGAAACCTTTTTTTTTTTTTCTTTTTTTTCCAGGGGAAATTTATAGGGAAAAGTCTGTTGCAGATGCATTTTGGGGATTTGATTTACAAATGTTTGCAGTTTTGCGAGCAAAAGGTTATTAAGCCTTTGCTGTAACCTGCTTTAGGAGAAAACTCCCATCTTGTGACAAATGATCAACGATACAGAACATGAAGGCACACACACGATAAATTAAGTTATACAGAAACACTCCTGCATGGTCTGATGAGTCCACAGGACTAAACCTGCATATAATTCCCTCTCTTTGATGAGCTGCATGGGGCCCCGCAGAGAGGGGCCCCCGGTCCCCCTGGCCTGGGCGAGTAGACGTATCGTCCCAACAGGATTCATATCATCCTTCCAGCTCAACACGCGTGGAAATCCACGTCAATGAAACATTATCGTTGTCGTCCGATGAGCACAGTGCTGCAACAGTTTGCATCTGGACGCATCGGTCTTTAGTTCAGCTTTGGGATCGTCACGGCGACCTTTATTCCACTCTGCGTATGAAATCTGATACTCCCTGTGAACTCGCGTTACCTTTGATTCCTGTTGCTTGGTAACTTGTGTCAGACTCTGTTGTGTGTTGAATGAGCGTTTTCTTCATCACTGTTGCTTCGGGTTATATGTGATTCAACTAACGTTTGTGTCATCCTACCCTTTTTGACAGCCTGCTTGAAGCACCTGTTCATAAACTCTAATGTCCTCTAACGCGCAGATGATCCCATCTTAATCTGGTTCCAAGGTTTGAAAGATTTTGGCCTCCCTGGAGATATTCCAGTGTAAGAAAACCAAGAATATTTCCATCACGGTAAAGGACATAATGCGGAATAGATTGAGAGTCGTAATCAAGAGAACCAAATCGGAGACTGAGTCAAAACCAAGACCCTACAAAAGACCAAGACAAGACCAAGATTTTCAGAACCAAGATTCCCTGAGTCTTTAGGGAATCTGGTGGCCGAATCTTTTGTAAAAAATAAATAAATAAATAAATAAATAAAAAGAAAGAAAAAGAGTGAGACAAGACCAAGTCGGACTGGTCTCTTATCAAACAATAAGAGTTTGAGGCTCTTATTGTGAAGGAATGTGTGGATCTCCATCATCTGCCAACCAGCCAGGAAACCTTATGTCAGATACGTTTTGCTTGCAGATCATTTTCTAGGTAGAAAACTTGAGCAAAGTGTCACCAATTGGGCCAAATGACAATTAAATTTGTCAAAGCCAAACATACTGGACAGGCAGCTGGATGGTCATTAGTTGTTGTTCTTTTATGAATTGCACAAAATGACAATGATGTCCATTTTGTAACAAAGTGAAATTTGTCTTTTTGCCCCCCTGCACGTTGGATGCCACAGAAGCCTAACAGACTGGGTTTCTGTTAGTCTTAAAAAAAAAAAAAAGGCTCTTTTGGGATCACAAAATGAGATATATGCAGAACTTGAGAGTTCAAAAAGTACAGGATTCAGCTTTAGCTTTCTTTCTGTGCCATGAGCTCTGGCTAACACAAACGCCCAAAGGACAGAAGAAAATGGATGCCCAAAAACAATTTAGCTCCGGAACTGCCGTGTTTTTTTTTTTTTTTTTTTTTTTTTTTTTAAACTCACTTTGTAAAGAAGCGTCGTATTGTTTAAATTCACGTGAAAAAACGAGGAAACCCCGTTCATTTGTTTCAGCTTTTTTTTTTCTTTTTTTCTTTTTTTTTCACAAGAAACGTTCACAAGTATCTCTTGTGAACTTTAATTAATTGGTCTTTAATTAAAGTGACTTCATTAAAAGGCCAAAGATTTAACTTCTTTGTTCATTTGAAAAATGTAGGAGTCAGGTGAATATCTACCATGATGTCCACCCTCACTTCAACGGTCGGCAGCACAGAAAAAAAACTAAAAGCTGGAGACGTGAGCAGAGCAAACGTCCTTCGAAAGGCTTCTGAGGTTCTCATGACGAGCCCCTGCCTCTGATTATTGCCATTTTAATTGGGGATAAATGTAGAAAAGCGCCCATTTGCAAACAGAGAATGCCTCTTCTTGCCAACTTTAAAATTTAATTGCTCAAGCATAATTACTGGTGAAATCAGAGTATGTTCTGGAAATACACCAGCCGGCCGTAGCGTCTCCAATTATTATTATTATTATTATTTTATTTTTTTAACTGCGTGTGCTTTGTAATCTGCAATTATTTTAAATAAGAATAAGTTCAGACAGTCCTTGCATCAGTCTGCTCGTCTTGGCCAACTAAAGCTCTGCTCCAAGGTCTTTTCAGTAGTCTATCAGAGCTGCAGAGGAGGGGAGGGAAACAGAACAGAGCAGGAAACAAAGCGCTGTTATCTAACACCCCTGGGCTGATGTCAAAGAGAGCTGCTGGCAATTACAGCAGAAGACAGAAGAGCACTCTAAAAGTGTTTTAAAGGCACATTTCTTTCTTTTATTCTCAGATTTATCTCCTCCACGGGGCTTCTTTTTCTTCTCTTTTAATCCACTCTTTCTCTAACCACCCTAAACTCTTGGTTTATCTTGATCTCCTCCCTCCATCTTTATCTCCGTTTCCGCTCTGAAAGCCTATCTGAAGCACAGCTGCGTCTCAAGGGAACACAGACCTCTCCGTCTCCATCAGCCTCCTGCCTCCTGCAGTCTTCTCATTGCTGTCCTCCTTCTGGCAGCTCCCAATCAGCACAGAAAGCTGTAAAAGCCCCCTTTATCCCGAGGAACGCCATCGCCACGGTGTCGCCGAAAATTTGTCAAAACCCGATGCCTAAGTGCCGTGATGAGGCAGGTCGGCACCGGCGCGAGGAGAGAGCGGCGGGAGCTATTGGAGGAATATTCTCTTATTTTATTCATTTGTTTATTTTTTTTGTCAGAAAACTATAGATAAATCCAAAGTTTCATTCATTAACTGTAATCATAAAGCTTTACTGGTGTATACAGTCGATGCATCTGTGTGTTTAGGCTGCTAACACTGGAACAGATCAGCAAAGTTATCGAAACCCAAGACAAATAACAGCTCAGCAACTTTGCAAAGCAGAAATGATGCATTTATTTTCAGTCCAGTTCGTAAAATATCATCAGTGTTGGACAGCTTGTGTCTTCCGACCCTGGCTCTGGGTTGGACCGCTTCAGTGCTGCATCCCAGGCGCATGGAGGAGCAACAGCGCAGATCCTTCCTCCCAGCAGCTGAAAGACTTTATAGCCATCACTGCTTCCAACAAACTCCATAACTTTTCACTACTCTGCTGTTATTTTTCGCTTTTCTCACTTCGAGTAACATTCCTGGTGTTTGAAGCCTCAGCTGAATTCATTCACCATTTAAGAAAACAAAAAAGCAGATTCAACTAAGGCTGTTGTAAGAGAATATTTTAGTAAATGAGTACGCTACGGAATATTTTCACGATTAATTGATTAATCGGATCTCTCTCTCTCTCTCTCTGTCAGTCCCCCAAAATGGCGACGACGCTCTCGTACTCCCAGCATCGCGCCGCACAATTTGACAATGAATATTTGTCCCCAAAACCTCACATAAACGCCGGACAATTCAGCACCAGGCTGCTAGCGCTGGGCAACAACTCATAGGCGGAAAGCGAGAGCGCTGCCCGCCACAAATAATGACCGGAACATAATAAAACATCCTTTAACGAAGCTCCGAGGCAGATCAGTTTGAATAATCGAGGTGCCGGAATCATTCGAGGAATCATTACAGCCCTGCATTCAGCATGTTTTCCACAACTCTGTGTCCGATTGGTGTTTTGACATGACGAAACGTTCACCAGGATCTTTTCTCTCGGCTCGCAGTCATTTAAGAGGACTCGTACGTTTAATAACGATCAATTCCATTTACAGCACCAAAAATGACCCGTGCGCAAAATTGTCGGTTCGCTGTTTATTTTAGTTGAGAAAAACTCCTCCCCTAAAACATAAAAAAAATGTAACATTTGGTTGTTTTCCCCTGCCGCTTGTATCCTGTTCATGTCAGAGCGAAATGATAGAAGTGGCACATAGAGGTGTCGGTGTGTGGAGAAATAAACCAACCTGCCCGAAGGCCAAAGGAGGAAGAGGGGGGGGGTGGGGGGGGGAAGTGTCCAGGGAAAAGCTTTCATCAAGTCTTTCTCATAAAAGACGATTTACAGCCATCTGGGGCACTTTGACCAAGGCTGAGGTGCATTTGTGTGAACGAGGGTGTTTTTATATAGTTGTATTCATCAGGGTGTGATCATAACTCACCCTCACCGGGGGGAGGGAAAGTGAGAACCTGGTAGAAAGACATCAGCACATTCTGGTGCCTGAATGGATTGTAACGTGGTAACCAACATGTCCAGTAAAACTAAAATTGATTTGTTGGCTTGTCAACAATCACACACGCACACACACGCACTCACACGCACACACACACACACACACACACAGCCTGAAGTTAGCAGGAGGTCCAAAAAAGGCCCACAATACATTGAGGAAAGAAGTGCATTAACTTGTATAGGACACATTTAAAAAAAAAAATCCCTTACTGTACAAATTACTTCAGAAATATGTGTTTAAATTAATCATATAAAGGTTTAACTCATCAAATCTTGACTGAATACTTACTGGACTCTATTGGCTGATGATTGCAAAGCAGCCAATACAGACGTGGGGGTTATTTTCCTGGACTCTGATTGGCCGAGAGCGGAGGTGAAACCGACTCTACATATCAGTTTCTGCTGTTGTGCACGATGGTTTCCACTGTGTGTATGGATGCATGTTGAGGTAGGTCTATATTATATGTCTGAACAATTAAAAAGGGCAATTATGAGTTGTTTTTTTTTTTTTTTGAGAAGTTGGATTTTTTTGTGGTTTCTAACCACCTCCAGTACCAGGGATCCACTGTATAATACAGTATTATAGGTATTTATTTATTTATTTTTTCCTGTACACAATCAAGTAACGGTTCATCCTGACTGGAGCACCACACTTCTACGGATGAGGTTGAAAAAAATATCTTCCTCATGTGAGCCACTTGGGAAAATGAGATGATTAATGAACTATTTATTGTTGAGAAATGTATTTCATCGATCTAATCATTGACGAGGTTCGCCACATTTACAAAACTTTAACTATAAAGCGTGTTAAAAAACAGCAGACGCAAAGCGAAGTCCTTAACAAAAAGAATGATTGGGGGAAAAAAAATAAAAAAATACAATTAATACAGGTAGAAATAAAATAGAGGTGAAATCAGTAACAGAAATATAGTAAAAACAAATTAGATGTTTTCAAATGAACTCTAAAATAAATAAAGCAACCGACGCAGACGGGACACAAACTCAACTCCAAATAACTCATTTTTTAAAAATCACCAAGACCCCATCTGATGCGAGTTTCAACGGAGGAAATGAAAAACCGCAGACTGAACAGGCCACGACCGCGTCCCACGCAGACGCTGAGAAGGCGAACATTAATTGTGGGTCTGTGAAACATTTCTCTGCAAAGCGCCTGACGTTAATCTTTCTCTGAAACCTGAGTGGAGCGATTCGAACTCGAGGCATACCCAATCTGTTCTATTAACACCTTGAAATAAGGCTGCCACCTTTAGATTGCATCACCTCAGGCACACGTCAACATCAGGGACGAACAAGGGAACCAAGCTTCTCTCTCTCTATATATATATATATCACCTTTGTATATTCTATGCAATCAGTGCTTCATAGGTAATTGGCTCTCCTACGTCTGCCTTACACCTGCAGTGCTGTGAAATACTATTTGCAGCCTTTTGCGAACAATAAAGAAAAACTGCCACGAATCAATTTTTGAAACGTTGTGACTGCAGCAAATCAAGCTGGGATGTGTTATCCACAATCATAAACAACTTGGAACAGCGATGAACTTTGAAAACTGTCCAAAACGTTCTCACTCGTACTGAACGTCAGATTAGAGACCAGGATCTACGCAGTGAGTGATAAAAAGCCACATTTGCCGTCACAAATAGGCGCAAATCTTGCAAAGATTTCCAAATTAGTACCACGAACACTTTGATTTTTATTGCAAAAGATCATCAGAAGGATCACAAAATCCTGGAGGGACCGAAAAGCTGTTCAATAATGTTTCATTCTAAGAATTTATTGATATCTCAACAGTTTGCGAGCAGGTTTTATCAATGCATTCTGGCACAGCCGGCCCTTTAAGAGCATTATCTTGATTTGTAGCAATATGTTCTGCTACATCCAGAAAGTCGTCTGCTGGGGGATGTGGACCCGTCCCTACAGAGCTCGTTAAATAACACACACAAAAAAAATGATGGAGATTGCGTTGTGTGCAGCTAAGACGTGTTTTGTAGTGACATGGAAATCGGGCTCCCCTGCCTCTATCCAAACGTGGTTTTCAGAAATGAAAAGTTGCTTTGTCCTTGAAAACGTTACGCATAATCTCAGGAAAAAACTCTTAGAGGCATTGCTTGCCCCAAATATTGAACACATGCACTGACCCCCCCGACTCCGCTTTCATTTTTAGTTATTTTAGTTTTTTATGTTTTTTGTTTTTCTTTGTGGGAAGGGATGTGGTTTAGCAACAGCTTTTGTCTTAAGCATTGCTGAAACAGAACCAAACTTCTCCCCACGAAGGTAATTTCAACATTATCTCCCTCCAAAAAATTCCTGAATATCTCCGAGACTCGCAAAGGAATATTCTGTGAGACGAAGCCGGAACTTTTAGGAAGGAGTGTCTCTCATTCCTACCCGTCAAAACTGATGTTGGCTTTAGCACTTTGTGACCTGTCTCACTTGGTTTTACGAAACGGGGCAATTATCCAAAGCGCGCCAGCAAGTTCACGTTCAGAGGGCAATAAAACACTTTTTGAAGGCCTAGTCAAAGTCCAGATAACCATCCAGAGAAGCTGAATTGAGAAAGCTCCCCGCGGTGACGTAAAAGGCTGATTGCTAGTTACCGCTTGAAGGCAGGCGCAACCGGCGATTACATGAACGGAGCAGTTAGTTTTTCACAGAGGGCCAGTTTGATTTGGAGAGCCGAGTTCCCGTAATAAATCAAGTCATCATTCGAACATTTCACTTTGTATTTAATCAGGCTGTCTTTCTCTGGCACTGAAATCTGACCGTCAATAAACATTTAAGAGGAACGGCGTCGGAGGGCCGGTTGCCTCGCGCCCATTTTGGGCCTGAAAACCCGCTTGGCTTTCTCGTCCTTCTCGCACTTTGTGAAAAAAAAACAAACAAAAAAAACGATCGGCTCCGGACGTGACTGGCAACAATCACAGCCCCGCGATAACATCTGAGACGGTTTATCTTGATGTGCAAAAACATCGCCCCCGATTAGCGCGAGGCCATGTTGTATCAGCTCACGTTGTGCGAAAATGAGAACGGAGGCAGAAATCAGACTGAGGTTCTGATTGAACGTGATTAGACGTAATTTGACGACAGAACAAAGATAAGCGAGCGTGACATTAACTCGGAGCGGATAAATAGTCAAACAACACACACACACAAACAAAAAAAAAAAGACCAACACGACTTGCTCTGCTTCCGTCATTATTTTATGTTAATCACAACATTTGCATTTTGCGCGTCACCTGACTTAACGAGCAGGAATTAGCAGGGAGAATCAGAACACATGAGGAGTAAGAGCAGAGATGTGAACAGCACCTCCCCCGTGACGCTGATAAATAATGCAGCAGAGTTACTTTTTAAACAGAGCTGCACGGAGACATGCGCGGAGGGAGAGGGGAAAACAGAACGATCACAAGTCCTGAACCAGACAGCTTCCCAAAAATCACAGATTTCTATCTGCTACGTTCAAATGCCGGGAAACGATTTTGATTCCGAGCTCTTGAGTTTCCAGGAGAAAACGCTCGGCGTGTTTTGTTTGTCTTACTCCTTTTCTTCCAACAAAAGTCTACTGTCATGAAGGGATGACTGGTGTTAATGGTTGCCATGGAAGTGGTGTAGTATTGTCGTAGTTCATTGTTAATATATTTACCATAAGGCTGTGCTTAGTGTGACCTTTAGACTTAACAACTCAACCGCAGCAGGAAGCTATATTCTTGATCTGTCAGTAGTTTTACTGCAGCTAATGCAGCGTACAGTACAATACAAGTACAGTGGTAAGATTTGTTAGGTAAGAAGGAGAAAGTGAGGGGAAATGTCTCACAGTAGGTGTAGCTTTGAGACCCAGTGAACCAGCACCCTTTCCTAGGATTTAAAAGCTCTGTGGCAACTTCTGTGTCTGTAATTTACGCTATTGGTGAGTGACTGCTTTTGACAAAAACAATCTAATGAAAAACATCACACTTACACCCCTCTGAATGGCTTTTAAAGAGCTGAGTTTTGTCAAAGTTTTTTAAAAAATGTGTGAAAATGAACCCTGAGTGAGGCTAAAGCACTGCCGCGTTAAGGATTGTTCTGCTCTTTGCGTTTTCGTTCACGGTGTTTACCACTTTAGGAATTAGAAGGACATATTTTTGGACAAAAGCAAAAGTTTGCTTTTGGGTTAACATTTTGAAACCTTTTACCCTACAAGTAAACTCACATCTGAAATGACTCTTTCATGGCTCCATTACGTTACGTCGCCGAAAGTTACTTTGCTTTACTTTTGCTGACATATAAAAAATAAAAAAAAAGCCTTGGAGAAAACAAAAACATTGGCATTACGAACAATGCCTACAGAAAGAATTCGCCTCCCTTGGGTGTTTTACCTGTTTTAGTACTTTTACAAATCAATCCACAAAATGCGCCTTTTTTTTTTTGGCTGTCTTTGTTCACTGTCTTAGTGTGAGCACTAATAATTAGTCCGGGTTGAAGCTATTGACAACGCTAAACTATTGATGGCCTTCCAAGATCCTTTCCAGAGAATAAGTCGGATATTGAACTGAGTTGTCAGTCGCCCTCCTGGGCAAGCAAAGCTGTGCCTGCTTCCTTTTTGTTCCTGGCTTTAATCTAATACTGTCAGGTGAAATTAGGAAGCAGGAAAAAAAAAGATTAGAAATTAGATTGCGCTTCTCGGTGTGCAAAATGCACTGGAGAGTGAAATCTTGGACCGTGTCTCAGGTTATAGTTGCTTTTGGGAGGCGCAAGCTTGAATTTAGAAACTCGGATTAATTCTGACACGGCATGTATTGTCCTCCTGCTTCTTTCTGCTCTCCCAACTTAAATACTTCAAGGGTTGCAATTAATGCAAAGTATTGGTGCAACGATGGATGGAGCTAAACAGAGAGTGAGTCTTTCGGCATTGTAGAAAACTTGAGATTGTGGAATGGTTCGTCTTCCAGAGACACAACGAAGTGGTTCAAGCGTGAGAGCTCAAAATCACAAGCCAAATCCAATTGATTGAAAGGATTGCAGCTTTAAATACAGGTGAAGATTCTGTCTTTTGGAAAACGTGCGGTCCTGATATCGTTTTTTTACATCCCAACGTCAATGTAACTCTTACGATTGTCACATTTCACTTAGTTTCCCCATCATCGGTTTTTATGAGCGAAAGCATCTCCATCGCACTAACATCCGCCCAAACGACCACATGCCTAATCTACATGCAGAGTGCTAATGCTTATTACTCAAACTATAATAGCATTTCTTTTTTTTTTTAGATCCACTTATGCACACATGAATATTGCAATAGTAAAGCTTATCTTGGAGTAATTCAGTGCACACGCTAAATTACATCAAAATTACATGTAAATGTTTGGTTTGCGAAGACACTATCTCAAGTGGAGCTGAAATGTGTGTGTGTGTGTGTGTGTGTGTGTGTGTGTGTGTGTGTGTGTGTGTGTGTGTATGAGACGTTCTTGGGAAGTTTTACTCGCGCGGAGCAAGTTGTCTCTTTGAATTTCGCAGCTGACACTAAGAAGCTGTTCATTCTGCATTGTTCGACGTGTGTATACGTTGTTTTTTTTTTGTTGTTGTTGTTTTTTTTTCTATTTACTCTAGCTTCGCTTACTGACAAAAACGCTCACCAGGAGACAGACAAACACACGCGCACCCAGTGGGAGATGCTTCAAAGCGTAGCGTCGCTGTCAGCGATTGCTTTTTGTTTCATGTGTCCTCAATTTTTTTCTTCTTTTTTTTTTTTCGCCCCCTCCCCTTTCCCTCCAATTCCTTATTAATGGCCCAGATGTGGCGGCGGCACACGGGGAGCTCATTACTCCAAAGACAACACAAAGCAGTTGTTTCCATATTCAAACATTTTGGGAGGAGGCGCGTTCATGTAATATGTAAGCACAGCAGCTTCCTAAACTAACAATGCAGCTTGTTCTGGAGTTTAAGCTTGGTGTTTGATTAGGTGTGAAGGAGGAAGGAGAGGCTGGTTCATCCATTATGTAACCTTTTCTGCTCGTGGTGGCAATTCTAACTTTGCGTTAGAGGAGGCGAGGTGCCGAGGGAAGACGTGGGGAAAAGACGAATATATTTAGAGCTGGAAAACACAGGTAAACAGAGCTAAAACTGGAGTGCAATCGGGCGCCTCAGGTGTCGAGTGTGAAAATGAAAACGTGGAGGATGATTGAGATGGGGAGTTTTGGTGGAGCAGAGAGAGGCGAGACGAAAAAAAAAAAAAAAAAAGTGGGGGCCGGAGGGGGAGGTGGGAAAGACGAGGGAGGGGAGAAGCGGAGAAAGGTCAGCGGGGACGACCGCAACGGTAAAGGAGAAAAAGGGAGAGAAGGATTTAAAAGTGTGGGATGTGGTGAGGATGGAGGAGGAGCAGTGAGGAGGCGGGTGTCAGGAGTCAGAGTCACTTTCATCACAGAGAGTTGTCGCGTTGATCGGAGGTGTGAACCCAGCAAATCTGACAAATATCTCTCACAGACGCATCCGAAACGCGAGGTGACTGTGAGTGGGGTGGATGTGTGTGTGTGTGTGTGCGCGTGGGCGTGTGTGTGTAAGTTGCACCCAAGGGGACAGTCAACCTTTCCAGCAAACTATTTTTGACATCTTCTTGTTTTGGGTTGCATCTCCACTTCATTGTTTTGGAGTTATGCACCTCTTGAGAAACATGTTGCTTGAACTACATTTAAACTCACATTTCTCTTCCGCCTTATTTCCTCTCGACCAATTATTATGCTAAGTTACGTAAGCGTCAACAAAAAGAAAAAGAAAAGAAAAGTTTTTAACGCAGACTGGGACTTTGAAACACATTCATGCCCCTTGAACCTTTGCACACGTCCCAACGTTACAGCCACAAACACCAGAGTGCTTTTATTCAGATTCATTTGATGGAAAAATAAAGTTGCACATAAATGCTAAGTGGAAGGAAAATAATTGGTTTTCAATTTTTTTTTTTTTTTTGAAATAAAAAGTGCGGTGTGCATTTGAATTTAGCCTCCTTCACTCCAAAGGGGTAAAAAATCAAAGTTCAGTGCAACCAACACTGACTGGATTGTTACGTTTGTGATGGACGTGAAATTGTTACGTTTGTGATGGACGTGAAATTGACCAAAAACTTGGTTTAGAATAAAAACTCACAAGCATCTTAGAAAACTTGGATACAGAAGTTATTGCGGTAAGTGATCATTTTGTTGTTGCGAGACCATCTTTAGTGACCTGATGATGGAAAAATGACAATGCAGGATCACATTCTGAGCTCAGGAAACGTTCAGTTTTAATGAACATTTTGCACTGGAACGGAAAGACAAACTGAGGGAAAGTCCAAGCACAGCACTGCGATTGTAGAGCGCGATCTGGGGGTTCCCTGCAGACCTGGTCGTGCATATTTGTTGTTTTTGTTCAATTGTGAATCATGTTTCAGACATAAAACACACAAAAGTATGGAGAACAAAGATCTGTCCATGTCAAAGCAGCTTTAAAGTCTCCAGCCAGCCGTCATTTCCCAAACACATGCACGCAAAAAGCCTCCAAACTCCACACAATCAGGACACAAAACCTTCTTGCTGCGAGGAGACGGCGCCAAACAACTCTCCACCTTGTTATTGTCGAACACCGACCCAGCTAACGCGCCGGGTTTTTTATTATTATTATGTTTTCCTAGGGCCCTCTTTCAGATAAATGAGTCTGCTTTCAGCAGATATGAGTAAAGCAGATCTGCCTGTTTGTTCAGTCTGCAGCTCGAGAGCTTCAAATCAAACCTCCTGTAATTAGCTCGGTCCTGGTTCCGGGTGTTCTCAGTGGGCCCAGCGCTCAGAGAACAACTCTAATCACGCAGTCCGGCGCGGAACGCGGTCCCTCCGGTTTACCGTGTCGAATGGAGACGTTTTCTTGATTAGATTAACTCTGGGCAGAAACGTTCCTGGTTTCGCTCCGTTCGTGTCACATCAAGGGAAGATGCGAGAGCAGACAACTTCGGATAATTGTATGTTTGCGGCGCTGCTGCGGGTTATTAATGCTGCGAATGCTGACTGATGTTTGCAGCTCATGCCGGCGTTTATGCTGTTGACTATTTGGTTTGAAGAGACAAGGTGGAAACCAGGCATTTCAGCTCAGCGTTTGGCAGAAGGTCTCTACCAAATAATTAACTCTTGTTGGAACCATAGCACACAGTAAAAAGTATTTCAACTTTTTCATGTTTCGTGCCATGTGCAACCACGACAGGACGTAAATAGAACATTTTTGTGATAAAGCAAAAGTCAAAAATTCAGATCTTGGCCGCAGGTATTTCCTTCAGCGTGTATCCAGAACGTAACAATCACTGTCAAGGATATTTATGTCTATTTTGAATCTTTTAAGCAGGTGAGGGTGAAATGCAAAATTCCAAATTCACATTTCTTTAGATCTTTTCTGCAACATTTCATGAACGTCTCTTCCCCCACACGCTCCATCAGTCTGACCCTGACTAGCAGGGGAAGTTTATTTTATACAACAGCTTTTCATCAGAACTGTTCTGAATTTAGCGGCAGACGTCTTCCCAACCTTTTCTTTTTCCCTCTTTCTCATGAACAGCGTGGTGCGACACGCCTGGTTGCATGTAGATCAAACATTTAAATTACTTTGCACTTAAGCCGTCACAAAGTTCGGAGCAAACCAATCATAATTTATTTCAATTTATACTTTATCTTGCCACTTTTTTCCATTTAGAACAAGTTTGTTGAGTGCCAGACCAACATCAGTTTTCACACTGTGACTCTCTGCAGCTCCTCCAGAGTTACCGCCGCCCTTTGGTCGGTTGCTACTTTGGTCAATCCTTTCCTTGTCCAGCCAATCAATTAAGTGGGAGGAGTGTATATTGGTAATATCGGTAGGTTTGCAATTGTGTCAAGCTTATTGCACTCTCAGGTGACAGACTGAACGGTGTTTTGCTCGGGTGAAATCACAGAGAAGATGACATTTTGTATCTTATTCTGAGATGTCTGGAAAGCAGTGAGACCACAACTGATTCACTCTGTAAAGTAAATGAAAGGTTAAGATCAAGAAAACCGACTGAGAGGGAAAAAACAAAACAAAACAATCAACAGCTCATCCGTCTCCTTTTCTGAATCTTCCACGCCGGATTTTTTTTCACTCTCTACTCCGAGGCGTTTTTGTTAAATGCGAGCGGTAATCCGACGCGCACGGCAACTAAGGCTGGGGATGCACACGTGGCTCGGCTCAGGCGGCTTGTTTGTTTGCGTTTGGATGCAGTCGCTGTGCTGCTAACCGGCTCCGCCGTCTGCCAGGTTTCCCCGACGCTGTCTGGGCTTGTTTACAGCTGCGACCCACACCAGCGATTCCTCTGACACCGCTTCCACCCACCGACACGGAGCGCAGGCAGACGACGGCTCAAAGCAGCACTTGCACGCTGGAGCTTCATCAAAAGCACTTATCTCTTTTCTGTTCAACTTCATAGTCACAGTGTGTCGACGCCGAGAGAGTGCTTTTGACATGAGCTGCAGTGAAACAACAGCAGCCGCCGCTGTGTGAGTCTTAGCAAAGACGGTTCGCTGCACGGCTCTGGGCGAAATACGCGTTTCATATTTCTGTTTCCTGTTATGTTGTGTGCTTTTGTTAAGGTGAAGCATAAAGTTATCTAAACAAAACCTAAAACTCTTAAATATTTGGTTTGTGAATAGCTCAATTCCTTCACACTTTGTACTTTATGAGGGAAACGGATCCGATTTATCCCCAAAAAATTCTAAACAAACCAATAAATTCAGATTTCCAATACAAGACGAGACGCAGTTCTCTTCAGGGAGATGATTGCCTCGGGTCGTGAACTTTGCACCAATCTCTCCTCTTGACCAAGCATGTGGCGACAGTGGGAAGGTAAGGCTTCGTTTCAACAGGAAGACACCAGCAGCAGAACTCAACTCAAAAGATAGAGGAGACAAATAAAACACAGAGAAGCACATGAAGGCTATTTCTTCGTCAAAGGAAACAGTGAATGGCAGCAGTACCAGAGCCAAAGCCGACCGCTAACAGCTACGATCCAAAAAGCGCTAACAGATGCCTTTTTTAATAGTTCAGACATCAGATATAACTTAACATGCATTGATATGCACAGCAAAAACCGTCTTAGTGCTGCCAGAGAAGCTAACATCCCCGGTTTTTCTTATTTTTTTTCTAAACCAATCAGAAGCAAGGAAAATAAACGGTGCTCCTGGATTGGCTGCTTTGAAAGCTACATTTTATGTCCAATATTTTAGACGTTCTCTACGAAAAAGTCAACAGATTAGTGAATCCACAAATACGCAATGAGAGATTTATTTTGTCTGTTTTGTTAAACGTAACTCTGATCTGTCACTGCGGCAACGGAAGCCCCGTGCACAAGAAAGACAGATTGGTGGTAAATATCTTGAGAAACAGAATATGATGTTTTATGACCAAAGAGCTGAAAAGCTGCCACAAAGTGACACGATTAGCTGAAGGTCGACGCATCTCTCGGGTCGTGCGTCGGGTCTTTGCTGGATTTTCTTCCTGTTTTTGAGAAAAAGAAAAACGTGACATTCAGATCAGGTTTTGACGCCGGAGATGCCGATTGCAGGTAAAAGTGACACGTCGAAAAGTTGCCAGAAACCCTGGGAAGCGACTCATCGAAACTGCTATCAGAGCCAACTAAGTGGTGCTGCTGTTGAAAAGGATACATGTCAAGAAATTAGCACCAAATGTATCTGACACCGAGACCGCACCCTTTTTCTATCTTTGAGCTTTAGTGAATTTATTAACCTGTCGTACTACCCAGAGATTTAATACACATGGGGTAAATCCAGGACCCCACAGTTCATGGGCTGGACATTATGCCAGATTAATACTTTTAGTTCAAAAACCGTTTTAGAAATCTTGTCAATAACTAAAAGTTTTAATTGTCGTTTACTTTTTCCTCAAGCCTTTTTCTCTTTGCTGCGACCGACTGACTGATATCAGCGTCTTTCTGCTGCTGTGTTAAGATCACTGCTCTAAAACAATCTGAGTTGCGTTTGACTAGATTAAGTTCATCATCGTCGATTTGTTGGTCGAAGCTGAAACTGGATTAAGCTTAACTAAAAGATGTGGAGCCTCCATCTGTGCATCAGGTCAATAAAACATTCATCTGGGAATCAAGTCGCATTTCTATGTGGAACAAGCAGCAATTCAAGTTCGCCTGATTGATCGAACTGTTACATCTAGAAAGTACTCTTTACCTTTAAGCACTTTGTGTTTCAGAAAACATAAACCTGCTGCGGTCTCGCTTCAAAAACCTCTTTCGGTTTTCTCTTGGTCGGATCGCAGCCTGGATTATTTTCTGCTTATCGCTCTTTGTTCGCCCTCGACCCGCTCACGCTGCAGATTCACGTCTCCCTCCACGCTCCGTGGATTGGCACCAAACCACTGTAAGTTCATTTCCTCCCTCCTCCATCCAGCTCCTCCTCTCCCGTCTCTCCTTAGCCTTGAAATAAAGATGAACGTGTCGCTTTAATCGACATTGTTGCCAATGAATCATTTAACAGTGTTAGTCTAACATTCCTGATTCCAGGTCACTGCGTTTCGCTACACGTCCCACCGGGAGGAGGGTCCTGTCCCGGTTTGGCCTGGGTGCTCCAGACTTGCAGTGGCTCGCTCTCAGTGCCAGCTGCTGGCAACGTGTAAACCTTGATTGCAATTCTTATGTCTTTTTTTTTTTTTTTTTTTTTTTTTTGTGCTTCGACTTTCCCCTCAGGCACCAGCTCCCTACGTATGCAGACTTTCCCCCCCCCTACCGGGGTGGAAATGCCTGTTTTGAAGAGAGGCAGACATTTACTTCTCAGCCTGGGTTTTGGCTTTGACTATTGCCGTTTTGTAAATTCGATATGCAAAAAAACATTTGGTACATCTGGCGAGGTTAGAATCAGCTGGGTTAGTTGTTCCGTTTTTCATTTCTGCCGAACAAAAATGAAAAACCGCGGCGCGTTTATGCGTCATAAAGCTCTTGTTTCCATCTGAAGTTGCAGCTCGTGTTCAGAGAAAGGCCGTACAAAGTGTGTCTACATGCAAGTTTGTTTTTTTGTCAAACGGGCAATTGCTGAAACAAAAAGGGTGCAACGAGCCTGAGAGTCAGTCGACACTTTTTTCTTTTTTTTTTTTTATCCCTGCGGTGGACTTTATGGCTTTTTAAAGGAAGAATACATTTAAATGTCTTTTTTTTTTAATCGTACCGAACTGCAGTCCCATATATTTCACTGCAGGCGCAGTGGTCTCACTCCATACCTGGACATGCAACTTTACCCCCTTTTTCACACAGCAACCGCTTGGCAGAAGTTCTCCTAAGGAAGGGGGAACCAAATTATTTAGCGTACAGAAGACATCCGCCACCAGCGGCGCCGCGTGGCGATTTTTGCAAAATCATCCCGTCTTATCCTGCTGTCAGCAGATTTTACTGAAATTCTAAGCACTTGAGTCTTCGTGTACATGATGCTGTCAGAGCGCGTGGTTGTTTTCATTTGATTCTTTTTTTTGTGTGTGTGTGTGTGTGTGTGTGTGTGCGTGTGTGTGTGTGTGTACGCGTGTGAGAACCGTGCAGCGGAGCCGACGGTGAAAGTGGGTCAGGAGAGGAGGGCTCCCGAGAAGACGATGTGAACTTGTCACCTTGAATCATCTCGGCGGCTCGTGAGGGGAGACGGAGAGACAGACGCGGGGAAGAGGAAGCGGCGACGGGGGACCGGGAAGATCTGAATGAGAGCGAGGAAAATTCAAACTGCGAGCATTCGCAAGAGTTTTTACTCGGTTTGAGGGATAGTTCGAGGTTCGCTCGCGTCACGTCGGCCGAGAAAACTGTCCGAGTCAAAGTCTGACGTTCATCTCGAAAGCTGGGATCAAAACTAAAACCGCTAAAAGTGAAAAATGTACACATCGAACTTATTTCGTCAAATTCTCAGCTTTGAAATCTACGGCTTCGCTCTCACTCACATTATGTAAAGTGGCAGGCAACTCGGCGTCTCGCTCGCCGCAGTTCCCCACGGCGCCATTAAAAATTAAAATCCATATGAGACTTATGGCCAGCTCTGAAAGGCGTCGGCCTTTTTAGCTCATCATCTCCGCCGTGCTGTCGAAGTAGGTCCGCATGCGACGAACGCCGATGTCGTGGGTGAGGGAGCTCGTGATTGGTGGAGGAGAGGAACAGCCGGAAGCGGATTGGTCGGCAGAGGAGGGATTATGTCTTCCATTATGTCGTCAAAAACCGTTCAACACTCGATTCTCCGGACATTTTAGTGGAAGCGAAAATTAGCTCGAAAATTTGATACGGAGGGCGGATTCTGGTTTTGGACATTTTGTTAATCACATTATTAATTTTTACTATTTTTTTTTTTTTAGCAAGCTCAAGTAACTACATAAAGTCTGTAACACTCAAAATCTTAACTGAGCTATGCAGCTTACTGATATGTTTTGTTTTTTAAAAGTTCAGCGATTACTTCTTTCTGCGCTTTGTTTGATCCTAACATTCCTGACGGAGAGCAGAGATGCTGGCGAAGCGTTAAAGGGAGAAGCAAAAGGCAAATGTTCATCGAATCTCAAGCATTAACTTACTTACAGTAAAGATTTGTCAGTATTTTCAGTGAGAAGCAGAAGTCCTGGTACAAAGTTGCATGAAGCTGACATATTTTTTTTTTATTTGGTTATGAACACAGCAAATGCATTAAAATAAAGGTCACCAGCTAATGGACAACCTGTGTACAAAGAGCTCTTCCACTGCTGCAGCACATTTAGGAAGAGACCAACAAATCCTGTGAACCTGCAGTGTGGAGTCCTCAAAATAATCTCGACACAATCTACGCTAAAAAATATATATATAAATAAATAAATAAGATCCTAATTTGCTTCAAACTCAGCACAAATTGACCCTCTCGCCCAAATTTGCTGCATTTCTCCCAACATCCAGGAGAAAACGTGTGTTCCTCTTCAGCCGGCAAAGTCGTGGACGGCGTCCAGTTCAACTGCAAACGCAGGTTTACCGCCGTCCTGATTAACGCAGAAAAACGCTAACTAGCAACTAAACAAACCAGTTCGACCGACGCAGCTGCTTTAGTTTCACCGGAGATGTTCACAGGCCGAAATCTCGCTTGAACTCTGATGCATGTTTTATTTGAACTGATTTGTTTTAATATAAAACCGGGATTTGTTTCTTTTCAACGCCAGCAAATTGTGGCACACTGAGGACAAGTAAATAAATACTTGCAGAGCTGAATCACAGATACACTCATCCATAAAGGATATGAACCCTTTCTACTGTTTTCCGATGTGGGAAAGTGACGTTTTAACATTGCAGTGTGTATTTTTATCAACGAATTCTCTCTTACTTCTAGTTTTTGTCCTAAATAAGAAAGCGAAACATTGTCATATTGTAATTAATTACAGATTCTTTGCTCATGAGTGTAACTGCTACCACAGAATCGTAAATGAAGGCGGGTATTTTCCTATGCAGTCTGAAATATCGGTGCGGTGACAACAGCACTGCAGGGCCATAAAGCCACATACATAACCACACTGTGGTTTCTCCCCCCAACAACATCCACACCAAAGAAGGTTTTTTTTGTTGTTGTTGTTGTTGTTGTTTTTTTTGTTTTTCACCTCAGGCTGCGTGTTGCTTGTTCATACTGCAAGTCTAATGAATGTAAATTAAGCTTCTAGGATCAGTAGATGATTCCTACTCTACGCCAAATCAAAGAAAGGATCAATTTGTGACATTTAAAGCTGACTAATCCCACTAATTAGTGTCTGGAAGCTAAGCTAGTGGCTTGAAAAGGCATTAATTTTGCAAATAAATGTAAAAAAAAAACAAACAAAAAAAACCTTACAAAAGAAATGTGTTTGTAGATGTATATAAAAGATGTATTTCCGCTCATGCACAGACGTCTTTGCGTGGACGACATTTTCTTATTTCCCCCCCCCCCCCAACCTCTCACTTCCAAAAAAGCATGGAGCACCATCTGAATCAATAAGACAGAATGTGTTGCTCTCCATTAGCGGCCCTGTGTATGCGCGTGCACTAATTAGCCTCCATTACTTTGGGTAGGAGCTGCACAGAGAGGAGAGCATCAAAATTTAATGAGCCTCTTGTAGCTGCTGTGAATATTTGCCGCGTTTTAAGTGCTACATCGAAGCCTCCCTCCGGTCGCTCGCGCGCTGACGGAGAATTCAAACGAGCGGGAGGCTCGGTTGGCGCGTGTGTCATTTCGGGTCAAAGGAACACAAGGCGACCCCCCTCCCTCAAGACGAGCTGCGTGAAGATCGCAGCTCCTTTCGGTGCAAACGACGGGAAAGCGCAACAGCTTGCGAGCGACGCAAAGCCTTTAAAACGGGATCGTTTTGACACGATTGCACCAAAATATGGAGTAAAGTCTCGGGCGGCGAGGTGGAACGTCGCAGTGCAATCCAGCCTCCAGGCTGCTGTCGAAATAACCGTTTAGAAAAAAAAAAAAAATTAAAAAAAATTGCACGCAATGAACGCAGACGCGTTTTGGTTTCCTCCGTCTAATCTGTCAAGAAGTCCGGTGACATTTTAAGAAGCCTATCGCTGTGTTTCTTTCATTATTTGTTTAGTATGTGGTAAACGCTCCACAAGAGCCGTCTGAACCCTGCAGACAGACAGACAGACAGACAGACACAGCGTCTGCCTCCTGGGTCACTAATGGACACGGGGAGCTGATGAGATCAATGCAGGCAAATGCACGGCTGCCTGGGACAGCAAGAAAGACAGAGAGAAAGAGAGAGAGAGAGAGAGAGAGAGAGAGGAACCGGCCTGACTGGAAAGCTCCAAACAAACAAACCTAAAGCGCTGATAATTGCCACAGCTGTAGGTTTTTATGACGCGAGAGTGGTTTGTGAAAATGTAAAGTAGACTTTGCAACCAGGCGTAAAGCGGAAAGACTGGAAGACTGGGACGTTTCCAGTTTTATTAATAATCCTGTTGGGGTTCTGCTGCTCTGCAGGTCTTCTTAAATAACCGGATCTGAAATGCGGTTTGCTTTTAAAAGAACGACTTTGTTTGCAGAGCCTATTAAAACCAACCGGAGGCTTCCACACACAAAGACACTTTGTTAGCTGCGCTGCCGGCGTCGAATAATTCGGAGCGATTCCGTTCATCCGATCATGTGGATATTATTAATTTCGTGCTTTATGCTGGATTGGCTGCACAGCATTCAGTGTGTTGCAGCAGCACGGTTTTAAGCTCATTTTGCGATCGGTTACGTATGTCATCTGTGAACTTTAGAACGGGAAACGTCCAGATCGGCGTTTTAATCGCCTGATGATTTGATCTGTTTGCGTGTCGACGAGGCGAGGGACGGTGGGTGCGTTCGACCTGGCCAGGTGCGTTTTCCCATAGGAACTTTCATCATCCCCGTATGTCACTGCACCCCGAAGACGCATCATCTTATGAGGCCATCGGAAGAAGAAGAAGAAGAAGAAGAAGAAGAAGAAGAAGAAGAAGAAGAAGAAGAAGAAGAAGAAAAGATAAAACCATTATTCTGAATGACGAGTTGCGCTCGCCCAGTTCGCACGCGGGTTCAATTGCAGCACTTAAAAGCTGCTTTCAGCTCATGTTCTCCGAAGACAAACAAAGCGTCAACATAATGACCAGCTCGCCAGAGCAAATTGGAACGAAATTGAATTAGAGCCGGCGCTGATGGCCGCCTCGCTGTTCGTCAGAGCCAGAGACGCGATGACGTTAAACGTGACATAAAATCAAAAAAAAAAAAAAAAAAAAAATACATAAAAAAATAAAAAAAATCTCGCCCACGACCCCAAAATATGGAAAGCTCGACATAATTGCAAGTCGTTTTAAAAGACTCGTGGCAATTATTGCTGGCTATTATCAGCCGCGCCGAGCAGCTGCCACTTTGCTGATGGACCGAACGCGGCTGCTGCCATTTGTCACTGTCACACAAACCGAGCCGCAGTGGGGGGGGGGAAACATCCTGAGAGCCCCACACGAAAACTGACGCAAAGCACTCAAATCTGGGCTCGACTCGCTGCTGCTCTGGATGCTGCTTTGTGTTGACATGTTGGCGGAAAATTAATTAAGATATTAGACGAGGATAGTTTTGTACTTTATCTCACTAATTCATAGGTGGGTGTGAAAATAAACCACTTTCTTGGGCCGCATGTGGTCAAATCCTGTTTTTCTACTCAATAAAGTGTCTTAACTTCTCAAATACTTGTGGTAATAGTATTCTACATGGCGGGCCACAAGTTTTCATACATACAGAATGAAAATGTATATATTTCTTTATATTCCAGATACTCAAGAAGATGCGTTTGACAAAAGAGCAGAAAACTGGAGGTGTTGCAGGTCAACCACAAAAGAAAAGTCAGACAAAGCCGAGGCTCGTCTCTGGGGGACGCCTGGACTCTGAGACAGAGAGGAAGCTTTTAAATAGACCTAAAACATTTTGAGCAAAACACTTTTGAAATGTGATCTTCTCAGAAGTTGGCGATGTAGAGCTTAAATGAGGACAGCCCTTCTTTAAATACTTCTTTGTGGTGAATCTTTGTCTTATTTACCAAAATCACTACATTTATTTGAAAAGGTCAATGAAAAGCATGCGTGGGATCTCTCTGGGTACTCCCACTTCCTCCCACGGTCCAAAAACACGACAAGGTTAATTGGTCTCTTAATTGTTTGTGTGTGTGTGTGGTTGTTTGTCCTGTCTGTCTCTGTGTTGCCCTGGCGACCTGGGACGGACGGACGGACGGGAAGTGATTTAGTGAACGTAACCATGTTGTCACGGTAGATCCATGTTTTGGAGGCTGACTGTGGCTCAGATCAATGATCTTATCGTGTTTCAGTTTGTGTTTTAAAATGGTATTTTCAAAAGGTGTGGAGACAAAATATTCTTACATGTCCAAAGTGAATTTGTGATGCACTTCAACTGCATATCATCTGAAAACTTTGCATTAATGTCCTGCAATTTTTTTTTTCCCATTTTTCCTTCTCCTGAAATTTGTACGGAACGTGACCCCAGAATAACTCTTTAAGATTTGTGAGGCGTTTCACATCGGCCGTCAGTGGCTTCGGATGAGCAGGATGAGTTTTGTCAGCTGTCAAACGGCGTATGAGACGTTGCACTTGAGCCGGGGTCAGTGGGAAAATCCGCCGCCGTACGACGACGGGGCGAAACTACCAATACCTTTCTAGCAGATTGCAAGATTTATAACAATTATAAGTTGCTTGCTTTAATTCATCAACTCGTTAATACACAGATTGTGGCTTTTCCGTTTTTGTTATAGTCTATAGGACTGACGAGCCAATGAAAAACAAATTGTTTGCAACTTGTTATATTTTCATTGCGCATCACAACAAAAGGCCCATTAGAACGAGAGTATATTTCTCTCAGGGTCTGAGCCAATACACATTTAGCCAGTCGTGTTAATCCAGTTTGGGGCTCAAATCTGGGTGATTATTTACCACATCTCTACTAATGAGCAACTGCTTTTCTTTAAACCTTCTCCCTTAAATGCCCCTCTTGAGAAAGTCTTTGCTCGTTTTTTTTTTTTTAATTAAAAGCTTACAACTTATTGAGAAACCTTTATTTTTCAAAGAAAAGCAAGTTGCTCTCTGAAGAGCTTTGCGATCAAATTCCGACAATATCGACATGTTGCTTTGGTCGACGCTCCTAATTCCAGCGATTATAGAAAGTTAAACTCTGTATAATGTTTATAATGCTGATAGGTGCGTTGTCGTGGTTACACCATCCGATGACCCATTGAAAAAATAAAAAATAAAACCTTTAGGTATGCTTCTTTATTTTTAAAAACTCAACTTTGTTACAGTCCATAAAATAAAATGGCCGATAACAGGAAAAATAGGAGAGTATTTCTTTCGGAGTTAACATTATTTTCATCTAAAAGAGTCATGTTTATACATTAAGAGAGTGAAATCATTTCAATTGGTCAATAGAATTGGAGTACAAAAGTAGAGGAAATCATATCGGAGTAAAACAAGAACACACCCACTGAAGTTCCTTGAGTTTCGTTTCTTCCTTGAGTTTCGTTTCTTCCTTGAGTTTCGTTTCTTCCACCATCTTGTTTTCCCGCAGTGGAAACGGAGGCGACGGTTAGTTATGTGCCAGGTAATATAAAAATACTTCTAAACTAAGAACTGCATTGCCACTTAAAATTGCAATGTGATTTGAATTGAAGTGCTGATGATACTGATGATATAGCTGATTAAAAAAAAAACATACATATATGTATATATATACTTGTATATTTCCATCTTCTGCATTGTAATAATGCTCCTAAAAGTAGGTGTGAATGATAAATGTGTTTAAAGCTGTGAAAGCAAAGACAACCATGAATGCTAGTAGCTGTGATTTACAGATTTTATTTCACATCGTTTGAATTGCATAGATAAAATCTCTTCACAATGTTTATTTTCCAAGCTGCAGTAGCCCAACACTGGAACAATGAACTCTACAAAGGTTTAAAAATTGGAAAGTTAAAAACAAGTGGCACAGATGCAGGGCATGCAAAAGATAAACATTTTCAGTTCTACTCAAACCGTAGCCAAGAGGCTGAACTTCTGTTTTCAACTTACATGTCTGCTCTTAGGATCAGCCAGGTAAGGGAACAAGGTAATAATACCCTTTGCATGGTCTTCTTTTACACGTCTGGAAGTACTTGTCCTACAGAGACACAGTAAAAACTATGAACATTGTTAAAGTTGTAAAGAAAACCTTCAATAAAGGTAATTGTGAGAGGTGCATAGAAAAAACTAAATAAATAATTTCAGCATACCCATGTTGTCTGATAGGCTTTTTGTCCGCGCATATTCATTGATGATCCTGTCTCCTCCTGGTTTGTTCTTTACAACATTTTCAGTTATCTAAGTGATGGTAAAAATGTAACAAAAGATAAATCAATGCATGACAAAAACACCACACACAAGACAATTACAAGTCCTATTTTATTTCACAAAAAAGAGATGGTATAAGAAGAGCTATAATAGTTCTTATTTATGCTTTTTAAACATAAACAAGTTATGTACAAGTTATGTTTAAAAAGCACAAATAAAAACTTCAAGAATTAAAATTTTCGGTGAAGTCCAGAGCCTTCCACGGTGAGGATCTGGACTAAAATGTGCAGTTTTAATTCTATCGTAGAAAAAAAAAGCCGGCGAAGCTCCTAATCCTAACCCACTTCTTAACAATCACTCGGCAAAAAACTAAGAAGGTGGCTCTGTGGGAAGAGTTTACCGCTTGCGAGTCAAAGCATCTGAATTTCATGACTTGTCAATGAACATAAATTTTAAAAAAGGGTTTGAAATGACACTTACCATACCGGCATGTTTTAGTGTGTGGGGGAAACCGGAGTACCCGGAGGAAACCCACCAGCACAGGAAGTAACATGCGAACTTCTTACAGTAAGGCTCCGACCGGGAATTGACCCCGGAACCTTCCGACTGCAAGGCGTCAGCCATCGGGCTGCGCCACTGTGCCGCCAGAATATGACTATGCTCCTATTAATATATCTTTGTACCTTTTGACGTCACCGCCGTTCTCGGGTGACGATGTTGAAATAGCATCCGGGGTCTTTCCTCGTCATCATCCGGGTCTTTTCACTTTACTTCCGTTGAAAACGACAGCATGTGTGTTGCCCATGAATGCAGTAGCTGTCAGTTACCACGCGCTCACAGCGGGATTAAAAGCAGCTATCACTTCCGCCTCTTCTCCTTCATGACAATTAAGAGTGGGACGAATACAATATGGACATTTTAAAAAAATGACATAAAACATATAAACATACCTCGCTGCCTGACCCTTCCTTTCGATGTAGAAATGAGGTTTCAAATCAATTCTTAAACTTAAATGACCTTTCTTTCTACAGTCGCTTGCTAAAGCTACGCTTTCATATCGCAAGCGTCTCTGGTTACCTGGCAACATGCTGGATTCCACTTCCTATTTTAACCTTTCAGAATAAGAGTCGTAATAACAAAAAATATAAATAATACAAAATAAGACGTAGACTAAAACGATGGCAGTGAAAGCAGCATTTATTGACCTTTTATTTGACCTTTCGTCAAATATGTCTACAAGCAGAAAGTCCTCAAACAAATCCGTGGTCTCACACAGTCTGATGACCTGGAGAACCTTATTCACAATGCTGAAGGCACAACAGAAGTGGAAGATTTGTAAAGTTGAAGAAAGTGTTGAATGTAACAGAAGTTTATGTGAATTGTTTCAATATAACTCCACCTCCTCCTGCAGTCAGTGTTTGGTAAGCTTACTCTGGAAGTATTAACACGGTTGCAAATAAGAAGTTTTTATGTTTATTTGACTTTTTCTTCTAGGATTGGACAGTGACATGTCATCCATTTTGATCCTAATCCACCTCCTGCCACCGTCGCCTCATGGGCACAAGAGACCAGGAAAACTTTCAGCCAGACAAGCCAGTGAAGGTTGTCAAGGTAAAGTTACAGTAAAGGGAACATTTATGTTGATCAAAATTCTCCGTTCTTCCCTTTTTTTATATATACATTTATTTCATTATTTATTTGTATTTCTTGTGAAGTTGGTCTTAAATTTCGTTTTTTTTGCCACAGACAGGAACCAGCATTTTTGCACTAAATGGAGTTGATTTTAATCTGTAATTTCAACTCTTCCTTGAGAGTAAATTTTACTCTCTTTAGACTGGGACCAAATGTTGTCTTTTTTTAGAGTAAAGTTTTTTTTCAAATTGAGCAACTATCACTCTGGAAACTTTACTGTGTATGACGTGCAGCTCAATCTCAATGGTCATTTTCTTTGTTTAACTTTTTGACAGCGGTGTTTTTAGGACGGAGGAATCAGGATCGCGTCGTCTATAAGACGCAAATGAATCCGAGTCATTTCAGGCAACACTATTATTGGTCTCTGCTGGCAAAGCTTAATGAAAAACCACCGCAGGGATTTAGTTCAGTGCAGACAGCAGGAGTAATTTAACGTTACAGGAAGAGTTAACAAACGCTTCAGATTTCCTCTCTTTGCTGCAGATGTTTCTGATTGGAAATTTTGTTGAACCTGCCATGCTGGCGTCAAAGACAGATAAATGTGCCTCGGCCGACGGTCAGAGAAGGTTACCCTCCATGTTGTCATGTTCATACCCCAGAATAGCAAAAGGCTCCTGGAGACTAATCAGCTCACTGCCTCTGATCATGTTGTTCAAAACTATCATTTGGGATTAACTCAAAATAGTTCTTCTTTTTAATTATTTTTCTAAAATTATCAAGTGCTGTCAATCAAAACATTTAAGTGTTATTTCATCTTTTTTTTTTTTGTAGTTTCAGTCATTCAGATGAGTTCTGGGTTTCCAAAAGGAAGACAGACCTTTACCTGTAGCTCCAAATAATCAAGAAGAAGCAAAGGACGGTACAAGGTGAGCGTTTAAGTTGGAGTTTTCCCCTCCAGGTAGCGATACCTCGTGCGTTTGGCTTGGTGTCTCGTATTGACAAAACAGTTTTGTGGTCAGCTGGCACGATCCCATCTGAGTTGACCGACTCCGGGACATTTGCATTCCCACGTTCACTTCCTCCGGGAAGCGTTGAGGAAGTCTCAAGGCGTCAGTGTACGTGAGAAGCAGCCGAGCCACATTCAAGGTTGCAACGTTGTCACATTTCGTTCACGGAGAACCTGTCGTCTCCCTGCTGCACCCGCGGTCTCTCCAAACACCAAATGCCTCGGGCAGCTTTTAAAGGTTTTTAGTTTTAGTTTTTTAATAACCAAAGCTATTTGACAGAGTATCTCGACTTCAGTGTGTCATTTTTAAGAATCGAGTACTGTATAGGATACATAGCCTGTTATGGAGCACCTATGATGACCCTTTATAGAAATTACAGTATTGAACTGAGATATTTACATCAATAGACAACCGTCCTTTTTCACTCTGACATTAAATCATTCTACATTTTCTTGTTTTAGGTCAATTAGGATTGTCAATTTACTGTTTTTTCCACAATTGTCTTTTTTTCTTTTTTTTTTTTTTAATTCATAGGTTTTTATACAGTGAAATGATTATTCTTTTAGATCAGTGTCTCCAGTTCCAGTTCTCAAGAGTTTTACTGTTTTAGATCCGACCCTGAATCACAAACACTAAAAACCTCGTCAAAAAAAATATATACAGATAACGGCATGATAATTGCGAGAAAAGCCACAAAACGGGGTTTCCGTCAGTGTATTATAAGCCTGGCGGGCCTCCAGGCTGAACATTGCTTATTTAAGTCTTTTTGAAATTTTTTCTTTTTTTTTTTTAAGATTTTATTGTTGGCATTCAGGTATTAATCCTCCAATCTTTTGATAACATGTGATTATCAAGTGATATTTTCAAAAATTTCCTGTCACCTTCAAACATTTTTCGACTCACGTTGGACGAATAGGGAAAGCAGAATCCAGCCTGCAAATGGGCTGAAAATCTTTATGCAGAAAAATCTGCTTCTAACTGTGTGCAGAAGAACACAGTTTATGTCCTGTCATCGCTTGAGGTTCAGAACTGATGGGTTTTGCATTTCCTCAGATATTTTTTTAGGGTTTGTTGTTTTTAAAGGCGTTTTACTTGTGGACTCTGCTGCACCGCGGCTTTTCTGCTGCGCCGACCTTTTTCTACACCTGCTTTTTTCCTTCACAGTTTATTCAGTTTCGTCGTGGTTGGCTGTGATCAAAACACAACTCACGAATCGTGTCTGTTTTACCAGCGACGCCATGTTTCCTAATTTCGCCGCACAGATCGATCACTCGTGCATCCGGCGCGAATCGCTCGCCGCCGAAGCTTTTGTAATCTCGGGGTCTCTCGAGGCTGCAGGGAGGCTTCAAGGTGTGAAAACAGCTTTTCCGAGGTGTCACAGTACTTCTCCGGGTCTCCTGTGGGCCCCTCGCTCATCTCTGCGCTCGGCATCGTGACAGCACATTTAAATCACGACACGGGTAAACACCAACCTCTGATACACGTAGGGGGGGAAGAAAAAAAATTCCCTTAGAAAAGTGCTGCAGGCGTTTTTACGTTTGTCCAAAGATGCACCCACGGAGGAGTTTTAGCTCATGATCTTGACAAGTTTGTTTCCAATCTAGAAATTCTGCTTGAGTTTTTTTTTTTTTTTTTTTTTTCAAAAATGGTTGTCACGTCTGTGGGAGTAAGAAACAAACAAACAAACAAACAAAAAAAGACGGACCGCACAAACACGCGTCGTTTATTTTCGATTCTCACACCATGAATAAATAAAACTTCCTGTCTGAGGTGATCTCTTCATCATTTTGGGGCTTTCTCCAGACCTTCAGTAAAAATGTGTGTGTTTGTGCGTGTGTGTGTGTGTGTGTTATTGAGGGATACACTCACCTTCACCCATTTCCTTGACCCACTTTCAGTGCCATCTCTACTGCACTTCCTTATAGCAAAGGCAAAGAAAAAAAAATCCCATTTAAATCCTCCCCCCCTCTAACATTTCTGACCTCCCTCTCTCTTACGCACACACACACACACACACACGCACACGCACACACGCCTACACACACACCTACACACACACCTACACACACACACATACTGCATGTTGTCCTCTTTCTGGCTGGCTTCACCACAGAATTTGGACAGAAGAGTTGAATTATTCAGTAAGACCCCCCCTCCTCCAAAACACACACACACATATACATCCCTGCACACACAGCTATCCATCCATCTTTAAGTAGCTCATATAGATTAAAATAGAGGGGGAACTCCTGGTTTACTCAAGTAAATTGAGGTTTTCCTGTTTGCTTTCTTTATTTAATCGTCGTTTCCTACATATTTAGATTTTTCATGCATGTATATGTCCCTCTTTTGAACATTACATAAGCTTTGCGTCGACAAGGCAGGATTACTCGGCGCGTGAATCCCTTCTTTTGACAATAAAACAGTCGGATCATTATATTTCTTAAACATAATTGAGCAGTGATTAACGGAGTGGAGCAGACACTGGAAGGGCCCGCCTCTAATTACTCTAAATCATAAATAACATTTACGTCTCACCACTGAGTCATTCAGAAACTAATGCCCCTGACAGTCCTGCATATCTGAGTTGCATATAACGCTGAAGATGATTTTTTCTGAACAAATCAAAATACCCCAACAATATTAAATAGCGAAGGGGTAAAATGTGTTCGTCTTGGGTAAACAGACAAAAGCAAACGTTTGCAATTCTGACTTTTCGAATGTTACGCGACGACAAAACAGCAGCCTGGTCCAAGCACACACAACCAGCTGACTCTATGCCATGCACAATATTCCTTCCTTTCCCGTCTTTGTCTCCAGACGATATTTTTCCTCTTTCGACAGTAAATCCCCCTCTGCATTGTTATTTCGGTGTGTTTTCTCTCCGTAGGCCAGGCTTATCAAACACACCCTAAAGTATTTATGCCAAAATCCCAGTGTGCTTACCACACCGCGGCTCAGCATGCGGCCGCACACAGACACACGCGGATTTCAACGGCAAAGTCCTGAGGGGCAACAGCGAAGAAAGTATATTTATTAAAAAAAACCCAAAAAACTCGTTTCTTGATTCATATGGAATCAAAGGGTTTCTTTCCTTTAGTTGTCTTTCTCCAAACCTGCTGTTATTCCTTGAGCATCCACCCATCTTTACCTTGTGGTAAAAAAAAAAAACACAGACATGCTGGATCGATTGTTTTTTGCTGCTCTTGCGTTCTCTTTCGAGTACATAATCGCATTCCCCACCGTTGTGCATATGGAAGCTACTTTTTTGTTTCTTTTTTACATTTTTGGATACTTGACACCGAAGAACCTGAGCCAAAAGGGATGTTTACGCCGCTGCAGGTTTCTTAGGTGTCGCATTTGAAAAGATAGGATCGGGTTAACTTGTGTTAAAATGCGACGGGCGAAAGATTAACGCGAGACACAAGATAACATGAAGCCGAAGCCTGTCGAAACCCAAACTCTTAGAGACTTTGAGGCCTTAAGGTCTTTCTATTCTTCTTTTTCTTTTTTATATTGGAATATCTGAACCAACACCATCCAGTATTGTCCTTAAGAATACCCTAAAAGAAGCAGTGAGATGACACCGGACTTCTGCTGTTACGCTTGTATGTCTAAAATGTATATTTTCCGTAAAAATGTTGTTGAGACGCTTCCTGTGTCGGAAGAGGACAGGAATCGGTGTGAAACGTCTGCTGAGGGGGACGCAGCATTCAGAAGTCAGTCTGCAGATTGTAGATCCCAGACGGTACACCAAGATGCATTTTCCCTTTTATTTTGACATCTCGCTGTGTCGCTTATCAGTTTGAAAAAGCAAAGAAAAAAAACAAAAGAAATTATGCAGCCGAGTCTGAGTAGCTTTGCGAGCGAAACCCCAGAAAAACGGGAGTCAGTCTCGGTTTAAACGTCATTGTCTGCACTGTCGTGTGCTTGACTGCAAAGCCTGTGCGATGAGGGTTTTGCCGTCTGCACCTGGCCGTGTGATCATGGTCTGTGTTGCTATGCGTGCCGGCGGGGGCAATAATGATGTTGGAGGGCAGCGGATGAAGAAAGCGCCTGTTTGGATCGATGGTGTCAAACTCTTTCTGTTTCGGCCGTCGGTTTTACGAATGTCGTCAAAAAGGGCCGTTGTGGCAGAACATACCGATGAAACGACCCATTAAAAATGTTTTAAAAAAAATGAATATTTAATAAGCCCTACATAAAGTTAAATGGTATTGAACATCTTTTCACATTGATGTAATTTGGCTGTATACAGATTAAAAACTGCTACATTTAATATTTAAGCACGTAACTGTTGTCTTATGCGTCCCGGTGGATTTTACAGGGCCACATAAAAAGTTTATGGCGGGCCGTATTCGGCCCCCTGGCCTGGAGTTTGACGCATGAGCAGAATAACGACGAAAGCTCGTCCGTTCTGAAGGGATGCCTTTAGATGACGGTGAGATTCTCCACTCTGGGTGTGCGACAATTTCCACTTTTGTCGTTGCAAATGTGTCTTTCGGGAACTTCCTCGAACGTTTGATTTCCTCAGTCGACCGAAGCGTCTCCTGATTAATGTTCTGTGGCGGAAACACCGGCCAGTCCTGCTAGCGAGGTTGCGACGAACTCTGTGTCGAAGAGAGCAGCAGATGGCGGCTTTATGTCCTGATAGCATCTTCCCCAGAGCGCTCCGATTTGGAGACGCGATCCAAAGGACCTGTGGCATGTTTTCAGACGGCGATAAACAAAACTGCAGGCTAACTACCTGTAGTATTCATTCAAATGAATGGCAGATGGTGAAGGGCAGATAGTGGAGCAGCTGAGAGGAGAGATTAGAAAAGTCCATGTGGAGTCACTGAGGCGTTCAGATTTAAACACTCCAGTGCGGGAGACGGTGAGACGACTCAACGACAAGCAGCTTTTCTCCTAAACAGCCTGGTTTTACAGTATAGATAATTTATTCCAAGTAAAAAAAAAAAAATAAATAAAAATGTGACTTTTGTTGCGCCATTTTATGGTCCTGCATGTGCAGGAGAGCATTTCTGCTACTGACATTTGAAGAGGAAAGAAAAATCCATGACTTTTCCACGACTCTCATGGCCTTCAATATAACTTTCCACGACAGATGTGCAAAACCGCATGTCTAAAAGACCCAACCCCTCAGGACTCATGTGGTCATAATGTCATAAACAGAGACATATCGGCAGTCGTGAAAACACAAGGTTGCACATGTAGGTGCAATTAACTGCTTCTACAAAAGTTCGCAATAGACACACACACACACTGCAACACCACTAGTCTTAACTTTGATGATTACATAAACATAAAATGAAGAGCCCTCTGCACTGAACCCCATTGAAAACCTGCTGGTGGTTCCACCAAATACTGATTAACTCTTCCAGAGTTAAAACATTAGTTTGGTTGTTTCTAACTGAACATGAACTTTTCTTTGTATCATTTGAGGCCTGAAAGTGCTTCCCACAACACCTTCCCACAAATAGATGAGATTCGCAAACGTTTGTCATCTCGACTGCGGATCTAAACGGAGCTGCAGTTTTGGGAGCGATCCAAGAATCCAACTTTTTGAAAACCCAGAGTGGAAAGTTTTTGACTCGCCAGTTTCGTGTGAAACAAATGACATTATATTTCCATCTCTCTGTTAACTGCATGAGTCTCACTCTCACAAATAACCAACAGGGGGTCGTTCTGTTGATCCAGCTTCAAAAGGCAACAAAGTCGGAGTCGCGTACGATTGTTCCAACCTTTCTAATAGAGACACAGATTATTTTCGTGTTTCCAGCGTAGCTGATCTCACGGGAGTTGATTTAAAGAAACTTCAAAGCGGCTCAACAACCTCCAGCTAAAAACAGGACCTACGGAAACTAACAATGCCAGAGTTTGCAGTGCCACTTTTTTTTTTTTTTTTTTTTAAACAACAATTGCATCGTTTAAATATTGTATTTTCAGACATTTTATTGGACAGACAAGCATTCACATGCAAGGTAAAGATATTTTATTTTCACTATCAGAACTAAGCATGACAACATGAGATGTTTTTATTGTGGTCGTGTGACAAAGGTCACAAATTACTGTACTTTCTCACCTGTACCTGTTTGTTGTCTTGCCGTTTTTGACTTATAACAAACAGAGCAGCAGGTCGGAGTAGGGAAAAGCTTGGTCTTTATAGTCTTTTCAGAGCACCGGCCCCCTCCTCAAGTGGAGATCCACAAATCAACCTGGGATTGTTTTCCACAAGTGGGACATGCAACGTCGGCACCATAAATCAAGGAGGCGGGCTCGAATCGGAGAAAGTGAGCAAACGAAGCTTTGCTGGACTCTTCCGAGGAGGAAGCGGACAGGAGGTGGGTGGGCGGAAAGCGGTTTTGGAAGATTTCAGACGGCACCGAGAGTTTCTGTGGGGCAACTCGGCATGCGCGTCGACATCGTGCGAGTCCGTGCAGGAGGCTGGTGGCTGCGTGGCGGTGGGAGCGTGTGCGCTCAGTATGCGCGTGGGAGGACACAGAATGTGCGAGAACATTTGTGGATCGAAGCTCGGAGAAAAGCAACAAATAAGAAATGCTAAGCCGTAAATAAAAACTTGTCGAGAGGCTTCGGCCATTCATCGCCGTAGTTGTTTTGTTGTTTTTTTCCCCACTCCCCCCTTTTAGTTCGTATCTCTCCAACACACGACCTTCGCTGAGGAGTGATCCAAAAGTCTTCCGGCAGCATGATGTCATCTCTGAATAAAACATGCTGGAGAGGAGCAGTAGTTCTCCGTTGGGTGGATATTGCGCTGCCCAGATCAGTCTCGGTGTTTGCAGTGTTGTTGTGCGCGACGTCAGCCGCTCGGGGGCCACTGAGGGGCCCCCTTCCTGGAGCCGATGTTTTGTTTTTTTAAAGTAATGGGTAGTAATGATTTGTTTTTACAATAATATATATTTGATGTATGTAGAAATCATTTTTATAGACGAAAAAAAAAAATAAATCATCGTCTTCCTCATAATTATCCAAGTCCTCCAGATTTCCTGTCATCCCACTAAACATTGTAGAGAAGTGTAAAGAAGTCACAACAAACGCCCTGGGCGTGACCTCGTCAGAAGATCCAAATGCACGCCACCAGCCCTGATTGGCTGTCAGAGCCCGGGGGCGGCACCTATATATACTATATATAGGACTGGCCCTGCACAGACTGAAAATTCAAAAACTCACAGACTCTTTCCTCGCTACGCCCTCATAACACTCGTTTCGTGTCTCAGTACGGGAAAATCCTGACTCCTGGGTTGCGATGCAGAGCCAAGAGCGACTGTTGGCGGCTGCTTGGTGCAGGAGTCGAGCTGCGGCACAGATCTCCTGGACGGAAACTCCTCTGAAGAGGCGGCCAGCCCTCGTGTGGAGTCCTCAGGACGCTGCTGTCCCTCAGAGGTGTAAGCTAAAGCAATTGCACCAACTATCCAACGTGAAAGTCACCGCTTTGACACATGCTTACCAAGGTGACCGGCTGCCTGAAAAACAGACAGCTACCTTGGGGTGAAGTCTCCGCTCTGCATACGGAGGCCTTCTCCTGGAGAGAAGGTCCGGTCCCCGGTTTAACACTCCTGGGACATGAGTGGCCCTTGGTGGGAAAATAATTGCTGCTCCGAGTGACCAGCTTGTGGGCCAGCATATGCAGATGTTGGGATCCTGTCGGTTCATGTATGCCACCACAGTCGAGTTGTCTCTTTCAGAAAAAGGAGGAGATGTTTCGGTGCCGGGAGACCAAGTCAGGAGTTTGTGTCTGTCCCATTCACTGATTGGCCCCTGAAGATGCAGCCTGGCACCACCTCTCTGCTCTGTTCAGATCCCATGGGAACACCTTGAGCCAGGAAGCGTGCAACTTCTCCAGGGACGGAGAGCTGCTCTGCAGGTGGCTGGGAAACAAACTTGTGCAAAATACCTACTGCTTTTCGTTCAGCCGAGTTAGCACTGCGGCACAGGTAGCGTCACAAAGTGCAGTCACGCTCAGGGCAACGTTTAGAAGGATAAAATATTTATCTCTATTAACCAGACTTCAAAACACAAAAGGAAAATGTGAGGAGTTGTACAAAAAGGAGAAGAACAAACTTTGTCCAGGCATGTATTTAAAGCGTTTTACCAAAGCAGTAATCAAAATAGCAAGAGCAAAGATGAGAAATTGAAAACGGAGTAATTACACAAGAACGTCGCAAACGCCCCCCCGCACACCCCCCCTGCTTACACACCCGGGACACAGGAAGTGACACGTGAGAGCAGGCAGTGGTTAATTACTATTGGCCCTCACCACTGTCCCACCAGGCATCAGCTCCCATCGCCTCTGATGCTAAAATAATTAATGCTCTCGCTGTCATCCCCAGTCCCTGTAGCCATGGCGATGAGAAGATTTTTTATTTTTTTTTTCCCTCCCCTCGCCCCTCCAGGGAACCCCTCAACCCCCAACACCCGCAGCGAAGCAGCAGTTGGCCAATGAGGAGAGTCACTCAGTGAGTGAGTGACTCTCCGGTTCAGTAGTAATCTGAATGATTTAAGCTGCGGCTCCAAGCTGCAGGTAACAGCTGGCTCCAGTCAGGTCCGACTCTGTCACAGATTCATTTCCTCTGCATCAGCGCAGACATAATCCTGTCAAATAAGAACTAACTAAGCAAGAAAGATCGATCTTACCATTGCAGTTTGTTCTACTTATTTTTTATTTTTTTGCACTAAAGCGTCTGGGAAATCACCTTGGTTGTACAGAGGAATGTCAAAATTTGAAATGCATATAAATAAAAATCACAAATTCATTTGAACAGATTGTGAAAGAACTGAGCAGCCGGGGGAAACCAGGATCCATCAGTGTGACTGGTAAAAATGTTAAAAGGTTAGAGAAGCGATGCTGTGATGACAAAGTGTTGGAAACAGGAGGGGTTTCTTAAAGAGACAGAGGCTCAATTTCAAGCCGTTAAATTATGAAGTCAAATTTCTTTGAAGTCATATTTGGCACGTTTAGCATTTTTATCAAATCTGAAGCCAACATATGTAGCTGATTGTGCTGTAAAATGGCACTATGTGCCTGGAAGACGCATAATTCTGCCTCTTTAAGTGATCGAAAGTTTTGTTGTCGACCTTTTGGGAAGTCTCCATCAAGCCACAGCGCGTGTCTTCAGAGCTATTTTACCTTGAGTGAATTTTCAAATATTTCTTGGTTTTTTGGTTGTATTTGGATCAATTCATTCTGAGTGGTCCTGTAGCCAGAGGTGAGGCAGAACTCACTTCACTGTAGATGACGACTCTTTTCTACTGGACTTCTGCCAACACATCATCAGGTTTATTGCTTTCACACAGGAACTGATTTTCACATTTCTCACCAAAGCATATTCACTCTTGGTGTCTCTTGGTGTTTCTATCTGCATATAACTTTTGGAGCACTGACCCATCAGAGGCACACGCTTACACATTTTGGCAATCCCATCCGACCTGAAACTGTTCAGTCTGACTTCTGTTGTATGTGTAAAAAAAAAACAAACAAACAAAAAAAACAGAATGCAATTCACAAGGTAAGACCGCACGGTCAACAATGTCTGAGTGCGAAGGGACACGAGCGCATCGGTACTTCAACTATCCTGTCTGCCGCCGTCGAACCTGAAATGCTGAGACACCCAGAAGCAGGAACAACAACATCAATCCTGGTTAGAAACCCTGAATTTCACTCAATTATTTCTTCATATGCAATACTTCAGACTAAAAAAAAATAAAATAAAAATACCGTAATCTGTTCTTGCAAAGAAAAGTCAGGACCTCGATGTTTTCGAGGGAATCAAGAAAAAGGCTTGAAAGACAAATCTGAACGGTGGTGTCATTTCTGGAGGAAACAACATTCTGTTGAGGCATCTTTAGTCTCACGAGTCACATAACCAGCAGTTCTGTCAGTGATAATCTTGCACCATTTCAAGCCGGATTGATTTTTACTTTTACTCTCCACAGCAATCTCCCCGAGTCTCTCTCTCTCTCCGTGTCTGTCTCCTTCCCCCTTCTCCGCTTTCATATTTGCCAGCTGCCATCGCTTTTGCTGGCTGTTCAGAAACAATTACGCGAACAAACAGTTTGTGACATTTCACTTGAAAATAGAGGCAAACATTTGCCGTTTGTTTGCATGTGCACATGTGACGGTGCAGCTCAGACGTCCCGCGGTCCTCGGTTTCTTTTAGACCCTGTAATCCATTTAAATCAGCTCTGGTAATCCTACTTTTGTCTCACAGCTGCAGTGGCTTCATGCAGGTATAAACAAGCAATCCTGCCACTGTGCACTTCCACACACAGCTGCAGCTCTTACAGCTTTCAAATAGCTTTCTGTCCGACTTTTTTGTCTTTCCTTGCTTCAAAAGGCAACAAGCATTGGGGAAATGATTCATAACCCTTGAACCTTTTTTTTTTTTTTTTTTTTACATTTTTGTGACATCAGACATAAACGTCATTTTGCTTTATTTTAAAGTGTCCTGGTTGTGACAGTTGTGAAACGGCTCAATAAAGTCGAACTAGAACCAGCAGTGCAGTACGGCAGCTTCTCTTTTTCTATAAGTAAACAAAAAAATAACTTTGTGCACAAGTCGGCATCGAGGAAATATGTTAACACATGATGCAAAACTCGAAATAAAAAGATAGAGAACCACAACGGTTAACGGCGTGTATTTAGCACGTACCTGTGAGACGCGTGTGTCAAACTCAAGGCGCGGGGGCCAAATCTGGGCCGCCGTAGCTTTTTAATGAAGACTCCAAATTACATCAATAATTCCCTCCAGTTTTTTCACAAATCTACAAAAACTCACACAAAATCAACATGAATCTCCACATTTTTTTTTCAAATTTTATTGTAAATCTTCTGAAAATCGGTCAAAAATATTGAGTAATAAAAAAAACAAAAAAACAAAACAGTAAATGTTCCTAACAAACATTTCTAAATGTGCACCACAAAATGTGTGATTTTGATTGCAAAAAAATAAAAAAAACTATTAATCACAAAATCCTGAAGGGACAGCTGTTTACTGATATTTTTCACAATTTAATTGGTTTTATTAAAGCGTTGCGGCACGACCGGCCCTTCAGGAAAACATTCAGATTTTTGAAATGGCCCCAGATGAAAATGGGTCTGACACACTGAACCAGCGACAAACACGCTTTGGAGGGAAAGGTTCAGACAAACTTTGTAAAAATGATCATTTCATTCCAACCAACCCCTAAAAACAGTCCTTATATTTTTATGCAGCACAAAAAACAGGAGTATTTTTTAATGTTACAAATATTACTATCTTTTAGTTTATTTGCTTTGGATCAACATTATTGGCCTTTTCTTCTTTTGTCCTTTCCTTTGGTTTCTTATTTTGTTTGCATTTCTTTTTTAATTCCTGTAAAGCACTTTGTATTCCCTTGTTGCTGAAAATGTGCCATATAAATAAAATTACCACTGATAGAAAGATGGCATCAGCACACGTCCCACCAGCAGCGAAGTGGGACAGCCTCTGGCGTGACTGTATGGTGCAACACCAATAACCATCCTACTGGTACAATATTAGGGAACCACAATTAAAAGCGATACAGAACACAAATAGCCCTGCTGCAGTGCAACAAAAAAGTATTTTGAGAAAATTCACTGATATCAGTTCTGAGGAAAAGAAAAAAGAAATAAATAAAATGAACTCGGCTGCAGCAGCAGTAAATCTTTGCTGATTCAGAGAATGAATGAATTCCTCTTTCTTAAATAATCCAAGCTCGGTCAGATTGAGTGGGAAATGCTTGTGGACGTCAGATTTTCAAGTCTTTTGGGTTTAGGGTTACACTTTTATTGAGCCGTTCTCAGACACGACTATCGCTTTGCTTTAAACCAGGGGCGTCCACAGGGTGGTCCGGGTTCCTGATCAAAGATTTTGTCGTTGAAAATGCGACGATTGTCACTCGGCTGTGGATGAAACACATTTACTTCCTGATCCCACGTCGAAACTCTTAAAACGGAAAAACACGAGCGTTTTATTTCGAAACTTTTGAGTTCATTTTGGCTTTGCCGCCCCGTCTCTTCTCACCATCGCCTCGTCTTCCTCAAACACTCTCCCTTTTCTCTCTCCATCACCGCCAGCTCCGCCTTTCCCAAAACCCTGTTTATGGAGGTAGAGTCTTTGAACGCCAGCACGCTTTATAGTTCAGAGCCTGCAAGGCGGCAGCTGATAATGTCAGCGCTAATGACACTTCGGCTCACGACACCTCTGCAGCTCCAGCTCGCTGAGGCCAAGGTGACAGCCGTCCTGAATCCTAATTGCAAAGAAGTGCGGCGAGATGAAGGTTTGAGGGTGATGGGGGGGGGGGAGGAACCTAAATCTTCCCCAAAATATGAATGTATTCATAAACAAACTGAGATGGAGGAGAAAAACAGCCCTAAAAGTTTCTATGGGTTACATTTTCCCCGGACAGAAGAGAGCGGGGCGTGTTGGGTTGAAACTGAAGTGGAGAGAACAGACACATATTGCAGAAGATCTGACGTAACATGTTGAGTTTCTGCTACAAATCATTCTTTCAGAGAATAATCCCTTCCCGTTCAGGTGCTTGGATTCATGGGAAACACCAATTCAGCTGCTGTTAAATTCAGATTCACGTGTTAAACTGAAGCCTCTGTTTCCCTGAGTTCAGTGAACGCAGCCTGCGAGGATCCTCTGTTTTCAACCACATCCTAACGATCGTCCCATCAGTCAGCAATAATCAGTCTCTCGCATTGGTATATTCCCTCTCTCCTATGTGGAATACACATAATTACATCACAACTATTCAATTAGAAGCCGACAACAGACGCGATTATAATATTAAGCGAATGCAACAAGCAGCGGAGGTGATGTCAGAGGAAGCATTCGCGTCCTACACGTGTGATTGATGATCTGCTGGGAAACGGCGCACGCCGAGTTGTGAGCTTTAATCAAGTCACATTTCAAACACATTATCCAAACGGCATCGACTGCATGCGAGCCGGCTTGAAGCAGATGCCTGCTCTCATGAGGAATGAATGCAAGGTTCACACTACGTGTTTGTAATCTAAAGCGTAACAGAACAGAAAATGCAGATGAAAATGTGCGTTCTCGTTTTATTTGCTCATCTCTCTCTTGCTTCGTCGCCCCCCCCCCCCGAAAGGTTTCGGACGGCCCTCTGGTCTCGTCACGCCCGGTTTGAGTTATTCATCAGCACACCTGCTCTTGGCTGCTCCCCAGATATGAGACGCTGGAGGATTTCTGTTCCCTGTTTTTTTTTTGACAAACTCCTCCTCATTTGCTGCCATCTCCATTCTTCTCCGCCTGCGGCCTCCTCCATGTGGAGTTTGCCTGGAAAAGTGGCATTCATTTGGAAAACTTATGTCTGTAGGTTCATGTGACGCAGCCTGCAGTGCGCGGCTCCACTCAGATTCACTGGGAGAGACGAAGAGCTGCCTCCAAGGAGAGATTGGGCTTTCTTGGGGTAGTTGAGGTTGCATGACGAAGCAGTTTTTGAAGCAGTGATGCTGCAGTTAAAATTCCTCCAGAGACTGTTTTACACCAACGACATGGACAGCCATCGAGGCTCTCTCTGTTCTCGAGCGAATCTGAAGGCCATATGAACGCTGGGAGTGCAGCTTTTCATTCTCCAGAAATGTGGTGACCTTCATTCATTGAACGCCGGCTGAGTGTGGAATACCGTTGCGTTTTTTTGCGTGATCTTGTCATATTATCCTGCTAGAATCCAACGAGCTCCTATGATGGTGCGTCCACCTCCACGTTCGACCCGTTCCCCCACTTTGAATGCAGACGTTTGACGTTTAGCTCGACACCTCGCGCTTGTCTGGTTTGCGTTCAGAGTCTGTGTGGAGAAGCGTCAGACGCCTCAGCTCGAGCCGCTGTTTTCCGTAGGAAGCGTGGGACGCTCAACGCTCAAAATGCTGCAAACGGTTCAGATTTCGCGGCGTTAAGACGCTCGAAATGCGCCGCAACAACCCTCGACATTTCTCCTGGTCACCGATGTTCAGCGCCAGATTTTTATGCTGGTTTGTGGACACAGAGCACAGCTGGTGTTACATTTCACTGTTTTTTGTTTTCTGTTTTGCTTTTAAAACCAATGTTTGTCTTTCTTTGGGGCGGGAGGCTCGGACACACTGACCAAATCTGAGCTTGAATTGTTGCCGCCGCCGCCTCCTCCTTTTGTCTGTGTTCGTAAAAGCTGCACAGTGATTACACCTCCCCTCAGTCAAGTGTCACGCATGCACGCACTCTCAGCAGGGACGCCAGTAATTTCATTTTTTTTTTTTTTTTTTCGAATCTGTGGAACGGACAGGACTTGTCTGAGTGACAGCTTCCACACAGTCAGTAAATAAAGCTTTTTCCAAGGACAGTCCTCGGGGTCAAGGTGTTGCAGTGCAGCTTATCCATATTATTGCGAGTTTGTTAGTGGATGTTCCCCCCCCTCCTCGTCTTGCCACGTGAACTTTGGCCCCTCTGACTAGATTACGAACAGCTCTAGATGATTAGATGGCAGCTTGATACGCGGCTGAACAGAGAACGCGTAAAAAGGTTTCCTCCCGTCTCATTCTGGAAACAAGAAGAGACGACGTTACGACAAATGTGTGCAAACAAATTCTGCATCATTTCATAAAACAGCCCTTCTTGGTGAAAACGGGCACCTCAGGTTTGTTTGTTCGTCCAGAGTGATGTGCCGTTTATGCACAAAACCATTTGTGCCCAAAACTACTGAAATTACAGAATTTTCATATTTTTATTTGCAAAAAAAAGAAGCATATAAATTTGCTTCTTCTTTGTAATCCTGTTCTACTTTGTGCTGGTCTGTCATACACAATCTCTAATAAACATACTGAAGTCATCAAATGGTTCATTATTTGGGTATTTTGGGTAATTGGTGGCTGAATATTGAAAATTCATCTGTCAACATCTTTTTTTTAAAACTCTTTAAATTGTTATTTAACTTTCATTGAACAAAGCTGGTCACACAGATCAGAAGTCACGTTTACAAAGAAGACCTGGTCAAGGCAGCGTCACAACTGGACCCAAACAAACGATACAAATGACCACAGAAAACACTCACAGTGTAACGATATCGCCATGTTTTTGTAAAGATTCGACGCTTTGCTCCTGTATTCAAGTCCCACGGTACTTTATTCCTGGAGGTTTCTTGCTGCGGTACATTTGTTTCAGGTCATTTTTCCAATGAATTTGATCTAAGAGTAAAAATCCACCACAGAGATTGCACAACCCAAGTGAGAACCCAAATCAGACGAGGAAGAAACTGAACACGACTGTTTCTCACAAGATACCATATTTTTCAGCTTTTCTTTAGAGAGTTTTTTTTTTTTTTTAAGTTAAAACAGTTTTCTTGCCGTAATCTTGCCTTTAAAACGCCAGTGTATCAGATGACTAGTAATGTGCTCACACTCTGCAGAGATCCGGGGCGACAGAACTTGTAATCATGCCTCATGCAAACCAGGTTCCATATCTGAGGTAAAATCATTTAAATGAAATACAAAACGCCCCGTTGCTCCGCTGCGGCGAGGCTCCGTCGCCCCGCTGCTTTACTCGAGTAGAATTTTAAGAACGTTTCTCTGCGTGCTTGAGCCTGTGTGTGTGTGTGTGTGTGTGTGTGTGTGTGTGTGTGTGTGTGTGCGTGTGCGTGTGCGTGTGTGTGCGTGTGTGTGTGTGTGTGTGTGTGTGTGTGTGCATCCATCTCTTGTTCTCCCACCCCCCTGTTCTTAAGCCCAATGCTGAGCCACTAATGGAGGACAAGCCTGTTAGAGCAACATGCCACGCTATGCCAGCAACACGCTGGGGATGTGCACACACACACACACACACACACACACACGCACATACACAAATGCTAGGCTGGAAAAACTTCCTTCCATATAGAACCGCTGAGGAGCTCACACACATTGCCACAAAGTAACACACCAAAGAAGCCCCCCCACACACACACTCACACACGCATACTGCTTGGAGGAAGACAAACATGCGCAATAGGCAGCACAGCAGCGCACACAAAGCACATCCCTGCAGTACACCGCCATAGCAACAGCCTCAAACAGCTAATGTATTCAGTGAAGCAGCAGCCGCCTCTCAGCGTGAGCGCTGCGTCCAATTGTACCTTCATTTGTTTTTGTCAGTTCTGAAAATTGACAGGAACCCAGCTGAACAGAAACTCGGCTCAAGACTCCCGCACCACTTCCGAGACGTCGCGGACTGCAGGCCAACTTTTGGAGCAAAATGCTTCCTGGCCGGAGGGAAATCAGCGTTTGCGCCGCCACGCCGCTGCCGGCGCGCACCAAAGAGTAATGGCGGCGAGCGGCATTAAGATTCTGTCAAGATTTCAAGGCTCGGCGGTTTTTATAACCACGAAAACATCAGATTCCGTCCGCAGCGGACGCGTCTCGCTGAGACGAGGGGTCACTTGTCCGCGCGATAACGTCAAACTGGAGTTTACAGTTGATTATCTTTGAACAAATTTACCCGCCGACGCCCGGAACACGAATCCATCTGAGAAACGCGGCGTCGGCAGGATGCAGAGGCTTTTCCTTCTTCCCTTTTCTTCATTTCGCCTTGTTTCACTTTGACTCATGGGGTCAGTCTCAGTTCGTCACAAGCTCATTCTGGTCGGTTCTTTCGGTAGCTCAAGTTAACTAAACAGCCTACTTGTGGTAAAACTACAAAATGGCTGGCTTGAATGCATTGACCACTGTTTCTCTGGACAGTGGGTTGGCAAAATGTACATTTATGAAATTTAACAGTTTTGTGGATGAGTTCCCATCTGCTCAGTTAAAAACTACCATAGATCAGGTTTAAGAAGTGTGTTTTAGCCTTCCTAGTGCGAAAATTATTCATTTATTTCGAGAGTATGTGCTACTAATATGAATTTAAGACATTTCTTCAACAAAGAAAAAACACTTTGAATTTAGAAAGGCAGCCATCAGTGTCAATGACCTGGGAAAGGTTCTGGTGTCATTTCTCAGTCTTATCACAATTATCTGTGGTTACTTTCAGTGGCAGCTCATCCATTGCGTATGGAGCGCACAAGAATACGTTTTTTGACTGGTATGTTCTGTGCTCCACACGGAAAGGCGGTGCAAAACGCCTGGTTGGACGTAGCTCCGCCTCCAGACACAGCTCCTCCCCTGGGACTTCCCCACTGCGCTCCTTCAGACTAGCTAGAAGCGATTAACGATCCACCTGGTGGATTGTTAATTGTAGGAGCCACGTCTCAGTGCAACGATGGCAAAAACCTTTGTTAGAGGGTTACGAGAGGCGATGACTTCCTGAAGGCGGAGTTTCAGAAACAGCAGGAGTTTTTAAAGACAGAGGCACGATTTCAAGATGTTAAATTACAAAGTCATGTTTGATACCTGACTCCTATGAGTGACTCCATGTGTCTGCTGAACTCATAGGACTGGCCCTTTAAGGATCTGCTGTATTGATGAAGTGCAGGAGGTTGAAGTGTCAGACTGAAGGCTGCCACCCAAAGCAACGGCACAGACACAGGAACCTCAGCCAGTGCTGCTGGGAAATCTCTGAGCTCATAATCCACGCAACAATGACAGGACATTTCCATTCACGTGGCGAGTCCGGGTTTCCCCTCTTTCACATATCGCACTTGTAATATCCTTCCAAAAGGCGGCAGGAAGTTAGCTTTACAAATTTAGACGTAATTATTTGGTTAGCTGGCGTCATGACAGCCATGAATGGTGTGGCAGTAGGGAAACAGACGGGTTTCTGTCTTCTATTTTTAATTTTCAACGCTTTCACGACTTCAGGTCTTCACGTCAGTACTTTGTAACCCCGAGCTTCCCTCATATACCTGCCGCCGAGCCACAGGAACCGTGAATGGATGAATTCACCCACTCATCGGCTGCCGAAGGAGGAAGGAGAGCGCCAGAGCCGGGGATGTGAAACGAGGAGGAGGAGGAGGAGGAGGAGGAGGAGGAGGAGGAGGAGGAGGAGCTTTGAAAACACGGCGAAACGTTTAACGGGGAGCCAAAGCGCGGCAAATTGGACCCCGCATTTTCCGCCCGTGTGATTTCAATAGACAAACCCCCATGCCTAATGAGCGCCTGGGCTAATGCATTGTATAATCGACTCTAAATTAATATGTTCGACACAATTGCCTGGTAATTAATTCCTGTCGCGAGCACATCCAAACGAGCAGACGAATTCAGACGTTTCAATCATAAGAAAAAAAAACAACATAAATTCATTTTAAAAAACCTGGAGCCCGAGGCAGCTTATTGCCCGGTTTGATGTGGCACTATAACGCTGATAATGTTATTTGCGCAGCTGCATGTCTGGTATGTATAAACATCCATTATGTTGGCCTTTACAAAGCCAGCGAACAGAGCCGGTCATCAAATGAAGGTCATTGTGATGATGGGATGAAGGGGAAGGCAGCAGCCTTTTGTTTTATGGCTTCATAAAGAACATAATGTCTCGGCGGGCTCTTCAACTATCCAACATCCACCCACCATTCACTTTGATGGCCTTTCCTTTCCCACACTCGTCTTTCTTTCCTATTGTCTCATCGCTTTCGCTCGCGATAAAGCCGCGACTTAAATCCACATCGGCGGCATAAAGACCAACAGGTTTACCGTCGTCCATAAAAGTTGAAACGCTTTTGCTGACCAAGAAAATGTTTCGTGAAAAAAAAAAAAAAAAAAAAAAAATGAAAACAGGACACCTGTAGAAGTGGTTTGGCTCGTCCTGTTTTCTTCTACGGTTTGACCATATGTTTCCTGTGAGTGATGCATGCAGGCTTCACCAACACTTATTTATTTCTTTTCAAAGTTTGGCGTTTGATTTTTTCCAGAAAGCGTTTCTTGTCGTCAGTCATGTTTTAGTTCTGCTTTGCTCCAATCTGTGTGCAATTTAAGCAACATGTGTACGCACTGATACGTTGTTTGACATTTTACATTTTTCTGTATTTTTTTTTTTATTTATTTTTTTACATTTGAACAAATTTAATGAGTATACAGTATACAGTGATCAGTATCTATCAAAACTGGTCCCAAGAAGAAGAAGAAGAAGGAGAACAACAACATCGTCTTCGAGGCCGATTTGTGAATTCGGACCTTTATTGTGTCGACTGATCAAAAAAGGAAGAAAAGCAAAGTTCAAGACATATTTCTGGCGGAGTTATTAATTTAAAACCCTTCTGACTGATCTATGAAGACGCTTGAAATCTGCAAAGACAAACAAGTGTACGCGTGCGCACGCAAACACACACAGAAGCAGGCCTGCGGGCGTGTGGTTTTTCTTTATTAAAAACCAGAAAGCGCAATTAGCTACAGAATATGCTTAACCCTGTATCGCTCCCTCAGCTCGAGGATATATTAGTTCTTCTTCTTCATTATTAAAAATATCACAGGAGTGTGAGAACGTGGAGGAGGGGAGCAGGCAGGAAATATTACAGGTTGTTCAGAAGGTGGAGGCAGAGAGATGCCTCGTGTCGTCGCCGAGAGCCAAGCAGGCGCTTCTTTTTTTCCCCGCACGCGCGTCCATGTTGAAACGAGCGCGCTTGGACGTCGGCGACATTACAAGTGAGATATTGCAATGATGACAGTTATTGCCGGAGTGTAAAGGAGAGGCGAGCCGTGACGGTGGCTGTCCCCGAGTGACCGACGCTCGAAGCACGTATTGGTAAAAGTCCTGGGGTCGTCGCTCAGCCTCGTGGAGCATCCGTAAAAACTGCCGCCATGAATCCAGTTTGCCCTCCGGCCGAGGCGGCGTTTTCGCACCTGAAAACAGCAACTTTCTCCAAATCAACCCATCCACACAGTCGGCGTTTCGGTGATGGAGCTGCTTGGCTTCATCTTTTCTTGCAGCGTTTAAGTGTCTCAATAATGCAGACTCACAAACGCCAGACGTGCATTTGGATCTCGGTTTAATGATTTACACAGGCAGAAAAAATACCAAAAGCTGGCATTGGCTTTTGGAAGAGAAAAACTTTTCATGTTTGCTTTCCGTGAGCCACTTTGGTTCAGACCTTGCGCTCTCACCCTGCATCCACTTTCAACAGCCGAAATGTTTTCTGCCGCCCGCGGATCATCCGGCTCAGTGGATCAGATGTGACTCTCGCAGCAGAACACGATTCCCAAAACACATCACCGGGCATGAAAGCATTCAAATGACACGAGTTCATAAGTGGCGTTAATATTTCCGGTGAACTTTGAACCGGGCGACGGACAGAGCTGCAGCCTTTAAAGGTGCTTCTTGTTTTAAGGGTGACTGGCTGTGAACTCAGAGACTCTCTGGACAAGCTTTTGATGGCTTTGTTGTTGCAAGCTGTAGTAAAAGTAAGACGAGGGGAGAAGTTCACCTTCCGCCACGACAGCCACCCTAAACGCACGGCCAATGCTGCAGCGCAGTGGTTAAGACCAAAGTGCTGCAGTGGTCCAGTCAAAGCCCAGACATGAATCCGATTGACATAACGCAAAGACAAGATCGCTCCAAACACGCGGAGCAAACCTCTGACAAACACGGTTATAAGGTGCATTACTTGAGCTTTCTGGTGAAGCATTTCTGTGTTTCAGCCAAAGCAAAGAACAAGAACTCAAACCAGTCATTCGTCAGAATTTGTGAAGTTATTTGTGGGAAACGACTGAGAAACTGACGATAAAGCCCGAGCGAATGACCGTAAAAGATTCCATAAAAGACGCAGGAAACTGCTTTGCAAGAAATGATTCTGTTTAATATGAGCCTGTTAAATTTGTGGAACACGCGGCATCACGCGGCATCTTTACCGGGCTTTCGACCCAGGGCGTCTAGACGTGACTACGTTGTGCCAAAATGTGAGGTTCTGCTGGGATTATTGGGCTGACCGGCTGCTCAAAATCGGTGTTGCTGAGAGATATTTGCCGGGTAGTCTATTTAATCTAAGTATTTGACCAGTCATGTTTCCTGTCGTTGTTTCTGTGCAGTTGTCAGGCGCATTTTGTGCTCGCAAAACTCACTAACGTAAAATCTGAACCATGTTGAAAAGTTACCGCTTTACAAAAACACACCGACCCAGTTATTGTCTTCACCCAGCTTGACGCATTAATCTTTGATTTAACCTTTAAGCACTCAGTGTAATGATGACGACAACCTTGATTTAGATTCATTTTATTTATAATGTGGATCGCTGTTTTATTCAGCTGCTCATCAGGCTGGCTGCAGGCGTTTATCCCGTCTTTTCACCGGACCCCATTTGGATGTTGGAGACAGAATAAACTCTCTTCCATCCTCTAAGCGAAGCGTATATTTACTGGCGACGTTTAACCATCCTCTATGACCGCACTTGGAAGGAGGTTCAGTTCCTCCGGGTAAGTGGGCGTTTAATTCGGGACAAACTGTGACCCCTGATTGGCCAATTGCTGACAAACCAATTGGATCGATTGACAGGCGGCTTATTGTTGCCAATATTGTTGAGAATTTCGGCCAAAAACAGAAACTGCAACTGAAGGATGCTGAAAATAAGTAGAAATGTTAGTTTCTGGACGTGTAAATCTGACATACCTCAATAGAGTCATAATTGTCATAATTGCAGTGATGGTGATTCTATTCACCAGATGCTTATTTGTGAAAAAGTACCATATTGTGAATCTGTTTCCTTCCACAGCACAATTGTTCGTTACTCTGTGTTGGTCTGTCACATATAAGCGCCGTGTATGTATGAAAATGTATGAAAGGCTGTGATTGTAATATGACCAAATCACATAAGGTTTGAGTTTGGAAAGTTTGCCTTTTACATTTTATAATTTCACTGTTATTGCAAATCTATAGAATTAAAATATCTGGATTTCTGCAGTCTTTTGTGCCACACCTCCCCCTCCCGTCAATTGTCCGGGGCTTATTTACCATTTTCTCCTCCTCATCCCAATCTAAATTGGAAAAAGACCTCCTAATTTTCCTGGACTTGGCGTCGGATTTAACGGCATTACATAGATTGGCTGGCGACACGACTCGGCATGCGGTCTGATTTTAAGTGTCGAGACAAAAGAAGAATTTGCATATTGATGAAAATCATGGCACTCCGAGGGGCGCCGAGGTTATGATTATCTCATAATCGGTGAAAATGTCAAAACATGGGCGGTGAACATTTTGGACGCGTGGCATCAAAACACTTGGAATGACTCGCCGCCTTCGGACCCGACCGTTACTCCACAAGCCGCTGATGCGGCGCCGCTGTGGCACTTTCCTGCGTTTGTTTTCCGTTTATAATAACCATGTGAGTAAACAGATGTCGGTACTAAATCCTCGTCGTAACCAGGGTGGATTGATGAGGTTATAGAAGCAGGCTAAAGCTCCATTATTTGCACTATGTGTGATTATTTTTGCTGCTTTTATGCTGTGAAAATACACAAGAGGAATTCATTGCTAATGAGAAAAGGCTTGTTTGTGTCATTAAATCTTGAATAAAAAAAAAGCATGGAAATGTCCTGAGGTTACAAATCTGATCAAATTAATTAGACCAGGCATCGGCCTTTTCTTCTTCTCCGTTTGACTGTTGCGACGCGTGTCTCTGACATCAGGTCGCAGGTATTCTTAGGGGGTTTTTTTCATTGGTATTAATCTGGAAACCCCTGAAGAAAGGCCTCCAGGAGGCGTCCTAATCAAATCATCACACTGTGGACCCCCACCTCATTTCTCTAAAGCTGCATGTGACCCTGTGGAGGAGGCTCATTTCAGCTGCTCCTTGCGTCCTGGATCTCATTCTTCTAGGAACAAACCGCATCTCATTGTCAGGTCTGACCAAACACAGACCAAAGATCAAGACCTTCACCTTTTGGCAGAGAAAATGGACTACATTGAACTTAAATTTCTCTGCTTTGATGCAAAAACTGATCCCCGGCCCAATGGGAAGCGTCCAGTACTTTGCCTCTCTTGATATTCTGGAAATATTGCAAGCCTTAGGACATCTGCAAAAAGCAAATATGAATATGAATAGGAATAAAATCTCCCGGCACTTTTTCTGAAAAAATCTGGCAGTCTTTGGGTGTCACTCCTGTTCTCTATGCCAGGTGGGTCAAACTCCGGTCCTTCAACTTTTAGATGTGCTCCAGACTTAACACACCTGGCTCAAAGAGTTCAATTGTCTCCAAACCCGATAGAAACCAGACCAATTGATTCAGGTGTATTCGCAGTAGAGAGACGTTTGAAGGCTGCAGGTTTGCGCCGTGGTGTGACGCTGTTGGTCTGATTCAGCCACGATAGAGATCCGATGACCTTTCTGGCCTGGACTCACCTTTCCAATCCTAATTTGCATCAAAATATTCAGTGACATTGCAAAATGCTCCATGCCTCATTTGAATTGAAATTTAAAACATAAATAAATAAAGCCGGTGGAGAGACATGTGGTCTACAGCCAGCGCACGCACCGCCAGATTTACTCCCCCCATTTTCTCCTCTCCTGGGATTTTGCCTGAAATGAAAAACACCAAATAAATTTGGGATCCAGTTAACTGTGAAATTCTTTCTTTGCTTATGACCTAATCCTTCTTGTGCCTTTTTAATCATTTCTCTCGTTTTCCCTTTCTCCTTTCCACACCTTGCAGTTTTCTGGAAGGTTGTTCCAGATTTGTGGCGCGTCGAAGCTGAATGCTGCCTCCCCCCCCCTTGTTCGGTTCTGGTTCTGGGGACGCTCTCAGCTCGAATTGCTCCCGTCCGATGTTTCTCAATTGCAACACGTTTCCCTGTATTGATGGGGCCAAGATTTGTTTCGGTTGAAATGGCGACTCTTTGATTTTTTTTTTTTTCCTTTTGCTCGTCTCGTTTGCTTTTGGGAGCCAAACAAACAGGGAAACTAACCCGCTCCATGCATGCAGTCCAGTAATCATTCACGATTTACCACCAGGTTCTGCAGTGTCAGCTCGTCTCGGCCACAACCGAGTCAGCTTGCTGAGACGTGCTCGTCAATTTGGGTTTGATCGGCAGACGCAAAAATGGACCTTTGAATGAGTTTGAAACATTTGGATTGTGCAAAAAAAAAACAATAACAAGACTCAAACTAACTCATGATGGCTGCATGCTCTCAGAATGCAGCCATCATGTTTATTTATTTATATATTTTTAAAACCTGAATATGGGCTGTAAGCTGGGTATTTGACGGATGAAGCAGTAGTAACATCTGGAAGAGGGGAAGGTTGTCTGAGTGTAATAATGATGCCTCTAGTGGATTAAACTACAGATCTAAGCCCCTCTAATGTACTCGCTCTAACAGTTACAGGAAGGTGAGCATTTAAGGAATAAAATGTCTTTCTTCCTTTAATAACCAGTCTCATTTTGCATGCAAATCTTCCCATTGTCTTTTTACTGGCAGACAGTAGTAAATCGATTGACCTGGCCCCTCTCCTCTCTCTCTTACCTTCTTTTAGTGGCTGTAAAAGAAAAGAATCGATGGGGGAAATGTCCTGAAACAGTCGATGGAGAAGCCATCTGGCCCCCCGGTTCGTCCTCGGAGGGAAGGGGGAGGGGGGGAGGGAGAGATGCCCGTTCCCCCGGAGACGAGGCGGAAATGCTGAGCGCGCGGCGGAAACGCACGGCGAGCGTTAACTCAATAACACGTAAATCCTGGTGATGGCCTCCGCGTCGTGTGGCTGTTACATAAGGCCTCTGCCAGGCGGTGGCTTATTTTGAGGCCTGTTAGTTGATTTACTTGATTTACAGCGGAAATAACGACTTTACGGCCCTCTGGTTACCATGGCGATGACTGGAAGGCGCTCGTCTTCAAACAGCTCCCCAATTTTAATGAAAACTTTTGACGCCTAATGCTCTTTGTTTACTTGTCGATACAGACGCCGGGTTTTTTTTTTTTTTCTCTCTAGTTGCATTTGGGTTTCAAATCTCTGGCTTTTAATTATCCTTAGTTGTTGCTCTAATAATCGACACTTGCAAAGGCAGTGGCATTTGCATTCAGTGCAAATACGTTAAACCGAAGAAAAAGGAAATTAAGCCAGGAGAAAAATGAATAATAATCGGTTTTGGACAAAAAAAAAAAAAAATATCCCCAGCCTTTGAACATTTACACGCTGTCAAACCGCAAACCTCGACTAATTAGTGTATTATCCAACAGATACCGCATAGGAAAAGGGAGAACATGCATGTATAGGAAAGGCAGCAGGAGAAAAACAGAAGGTTGTGCTGTACATTTTGTATTCAGCCCCCTAGTCAATAGTTCACCTTTTTGCTGTAGTGCAGCTGCAAGACGTTAGTTGTACATTTCTTATCAGAACTGCAGACGTAGGCATTGAAATTGGGTTTTTCATTTTCATTTTAAATGCACTTATTTTTATTTATTTCAAGTAGCATGGCAGTATAAAACAACACACATGAACAGGCGATGCAAACGACACACATGTTTTTGTGCTATAATATCAAAATGCTTGAGAAAGCAGTCAGACACTTCTGAACTCCTACCCCATAAACTCATAGCATATTTTTCAGATGGGCCCTCATTATTAAAGCAAATAAATAAAGGTCAAAGGTTAATTGATTTTCCATTTTATCTGGGTGGACTATGTCTAAATTTATACATCCATGTGTCCAAGTAGTCATTTTTTTTCATCAAAAAGATTCAAAATTGATTCAAATTTTAACCTCTACACCACGTGTCAATTGCCACATGATGCTGCCACTACCGTGTTTCACCATAGAAATGGTGTGTTGACGTGTGTAATTAGTTTCCAGCTATATGTTTGCTGTCCCCTCATTGACTTGGAGCACATTACCAACAGGACCTTTTTTTTTTCTTGACGCAGTTAAAAAAGTCAGATCTGTGGAGTTACAGCTGTCTAATGTGTCTAGTTGATGCATTTTCCAATCATCTCTGATGCTCCACCAGTTACTATCGGACTCTTGCTTGCTTGTCTGACTGATGCTCTTCTTGCTCAACATGTCGTATTACGTTTTGGCACATTTGCAGTGGTGCCATAAACTTTCCATTTGTAGATGACGATTTGAATGGTTGCTTGGAAAATGTCCAAACCCATTCTCAGTATTTCATGTCGTAACACTGACCTGCTCTCTGCGTTCCCTGGTCGTCCCTGATGTTCTTCAGCATATATCTCGAAATGGATGGAGACTGTTTGCTAGCTGATCGACCTCCGAAGGCAATTTGTTGCACTGGATTGTATTTATGACAGGCTGCTTGACGGGAATGTGGTAGCACTACTGTTGCCTTGCAGCAAAAGGGTTCTAGGTTCGAATCCCAGCCTGGGGTGATTCTGTGTAGAGTTCGGATGTTCTCCCTGTGTTTGTGTTGATTCTGTCTGCGTTGGTTTCCTCCCACAGTCCAAAAACGAGACTGACAGATCAACCAGTTTCTCCAAATTCCCCGTTGGTTTAAGTGAACTGGTTGTTTTTGTCTGTGTTGCCCACAGATTGGGGTACAATCCTGTTCAGGTTGTACCCCACCTTGACTGCTGGAGACAGGCACCCGCCCTCTGGGCCAGACTTTAGAAAAAATATATTGTCCCAAAGCAGGTGAGCTCTGCGTTTTTGACTTTTCTAAATATAAACACGACTCAAGGATTTGAAAATGATTAAATTAAAAATCTAATTTCATAGGAACAAAGTGGAGCCACAGTCCAGTGAACGCATTAATTCCTATCCGCTGATGAATAGATATAACTATGAATGCACTGTGATTTGCATTAGTTTAACAAGTGTACTTTTGGGGATCGGGCACCAAACCTGGCTGTGGCCCAGGGCCCCACATCCTTCTAAATCCGGCCCTACTGACAGACTGTCTTAGAATATATTTACATGAAATTTGCACAATTCACGGCTGCCTAACACCTGAACCCGGGACCACACCTCCAGCCAATCTGAACTGTACCAAATTATGAAAGGAAATTTCTACGTGTAGCTTGAGATATAAGACGATTTGTATTGTTGGGCCAAACGTGGATCTGATGTCTTGACGTTTGAGAGACGTTTCCACGCGAAGCGCTTGTTGCTCCAGGAAAAGAGTTTTGTGTAAATGTATGCAAGCAATTCGAGAATAAAATTTAAAGTCAAGGCTCTTAAAATTAGGAATTGGTTTAAGTAAATTACTAAAAGTTGTATTAATTTCCCAGTGTCTCCTTGCATGCTTGATGATGTCTCAATGTAAGAATGTAGTGGCTGAATGTAGTGAAACCGTTTGAAAACGTTTCCGTTTTTTTAAGCAAATTTGTAAAGTGCGTTGGTAAATTATGCATGCTTTTTTAAAAAACATTTTGACAGTTTTTTTTTTTTTTTCCAAATAAAAACTTAATAATGTGTATATTTTTGCAAAATCACATTTTCGCTGTAATGATGCAGTAGAGTATATCTACTGGATATCTGCGGCTTCTTCAGAGTTACCATGTGGAACGTGAAGGGCCTCGGTAGTGTAGCTATTGTCATATCCGTTTCTACCATGAATTAATGAATTGAGCTCTGCGCGACGTTAAAAGGCTCGGGCTTTTACTTTACGACCCAACTCCGTTTTAAACCTCTCCGTGACGAGCCTGCCTGCGTTTCCTCAGAGGTTCCCTAACAAAACAAACGTATTGATACTGAGATCTGGCTGCACACAGGTGAGCTCTGATTTCATTGCCAAGTGATTTCTGAATTGGTTTGCGCCTTATCTTTACGGGTGTCGGAGTGAAGGGGGTGATGGAGCATTTCTCTCAGAGCTCTGATTGTGAGAATCGCCCTGAAAACTGAGTGTGGTTTTTCAACACAACTTCGCCTTCGTCGCAGCAAACTAGTTAAAAACAAAGGCGAGTTTCGGCTTTTGCAGGGCGTCGTGTAAATGTCTTAAATTTACACATTAGCTGCAGCTACGTACGAAACAACCGGATTTTTTTTAAACTTGTAAGTTAAAAAAAAAAAAAATCAGTGATTGGAGTAATTTTAAGCTCCAAAGTATTTCAAGCATTCAAACTGCACTTTTTGCTCTATTTATTATCCAAAACTGTCACATCTGAATGTCCCATCACTCATATCTAAGGTCATCTGGTAGCTGGAAAGCAGAAGTGATGAACAGGAGAGTCAACACTTCCAGTGATGTTTATGTTCATAGAGTCGGGGAAGAGAAATGAACAATTAAACAACAACAAAAAAAAAAACAAAAAAAAAACAAAAATGTGCTTCTGTTGCATTTTTATTTTCACTCTCAACAACAAAAATAAAAACCTCTTGTCAACTGAGCAGGACTGAGCCGAGCTCTTCCTCCCACGGAGTCGCTGCTCTCCACGCAGGACGTAAACCACAGGAAAACCACACGAGGGATCTGAGCTGAGGCGCTCGCGCCTCCCAAAACAACAACGCAGCACCTTTTTTTCTTCTTCTTCTTCTTCTTTTATCACCGCTTCTTCTTCTTCTTCTTCTTCTGACTCTCACCTGCGACTTTCCGCAAGATTCACACTTTCGCCGCAGCTGCCGACTTCCCGCTTCTCGCCTCTCCGGCCGTGCAGCCTGTTGTGACTGAGAGAGGAATGCTGCTGCTTTTATATAGGCCTCTAAAAATAACTCACCCCCTTCGCTGCCATCTACAGCGAGACCGACGTGCCCGCGCAGCCAATGGCGCGGCTGCGTCCCTCGAAGCCCCGCCCTCCCCCTCTGTCTCAGCGCCTCCTTAATTGGACGGGAGTGACATCATCAACCCTATTTGCCTTATAAGGTCACGCATGAAATTGAGTGACAGGGTGGCTCCGCCTCCCCTCCTCCTCCTCCTCCTCTTCCTCCTCCTCCTCTTCCTCCTCCTCCTCCTCATGAACTCCCGTCCGCTTCTCCGCGCCGGGGTACAGTCTGCTGCTGGAGGAGCAAACCTGGCAACCTGGCAGCTTCGGACGGAGCCCGATCGGCAATCTGGCAATGCGGAAATAGATCTGGCACCCCCGGATTGAGGAGGGAAGGCGTGACAGAGCGAGCTGGAGGAGTAGAGAGAGAGAGAGAGAGAGAGAGAGGGAGAGAGAGAGAGAGAGAGAGAGAGAGAAAAAAAGAGACAGTTTTTCCCCACGTTGGCGTTTCTCATTTTTTTTTTTTTTTTTTATTAAAGTGCTCAGGTGCGCGCTCGTCCGCACCAGCTCGCGCTTTTCCTCCAGCTTTTCGCTGTTTGTTTTCTCCACTCTGAGAAAGAAAGAGGGGGGGGGGAAAAAGAAGAGAAAAGAAGAAGTGCGTCTTTAATCGCCTCTATTCCGGACTTCTTTACTTTGCCTCCTTCTTCTTCTTTTTCCTTTTTTTTTTTTTTTTTTTTTTTAACCCTCTTCCCCTTTTCCCTTCCTCGTCAACCATGGATGTTTTGGCGAATTACAGTATTTTCCAGGAACTCCAACTCGTCCATGACACTGGTTATTTCTCGGCGATGCCTTCCCTGGAGGAGAACTGGCAGCAGGTGAGAGATGATGCGCTTTTTATGTCTTCTTCTTCTTCTTCTTCTTCTTCTTCTTCTTCTTCTTCTCCCGTCTCTTTCAAAAACAACCACAAACTGAAATAAAATGTCCCTGAGTGCGCAAGTTTGATGTTTTCTGTGCGGGGTTTAAAAAGTGTTTTATTTATTTATTTTTATATTTTTTTATTTTTTTGCGTTAGGAAGGGAGTCGCTGCTGAGCCCCGTGTTAGTTGCGTCTTTTTTTTTTTTTTTTTTTTTTTCTCCCTTCTCTCGCTCACATGGAGCACCGCGAGGTCCGCTGACAGGAGAAAAACACACGCGCACGCACGCACATACACACACGCACGCACGCACACAGAGGGAGAAGGGAAGGGGGAGGATACATCCATGCGCACCAATGCCACAGACTGGCGACGTTTAGAGAGCAGAAAAGTGCGCGTAAACACTCTGCGCGGTGTTTACGCGCACTCCAGAAACAGGAACGTGTCCGTGGTCCTCCGGCGCAGCGACTCTCGGTTTAATTAACCTCCCCTGATCATTAATGTAAAAGCGGGAGCGTGACGCGTTTAACCCGCCCGGACTGGATGCGCAAAACTCTCCAGAATCTGATTTTTTAAATTTTATTATTATTATTATTATTTTTTTTTGACAGAAACTGTCATTTTTAATTCCGGTCAAAAGATTCCCACGTGGATTTAGATCCGGGCTTTGACTAGGTCATTTTAATAAATGAATGTGATTTGATGGACTGTGGGCTCCCATCAACAGCTTCCCCCATCGATTAGGCTACGTAAGCGTTCCCACAGCATCATTCTTCCGCCCCCGTGTGTCGCCATGGGGACGGTTGTGATGCGCAGCGCTGGTCTTCCTCCTCACAGAACCTTTTTGGATGCTGGACATGAAGTTCAGGTTTGGTCTCAGCTGATTAGACTGCCTTCATCCTGATGCTAGAGCTGCATCCTCGTTGCCATGGCAAACAGCAAATTGAGCTCCTTGCGGTTTTCTTCATGCCTGCTTTGGATGCTGACTGGGTCACTGGATCCTGATTCAGTGGGTCACTGGATCGTCCTGGATTCGGTTTGCCCTCCGCAGCATGATGCTGCCACTGCCGTGCGCCACGCTGGGAGGGTCTGATCAGAGTCGGAGGAAACGGCTGAACTAAAAGGTCGAGGGCGGCAGCATCCGTTGACTGGCAACGTTGGTCGCTTTGCGATTTTTGTCGTCACTTTAAAATATATATATATAAATATATATATTTATCAAGCTGTAGCTTATTGAGTGAAAGTGACGGCGAAAGCGAAGCGATTCTGCGTTCTTGGTTCCATGCTGATGACGGGGGCTGGTGGGGAGGAAACGTGCGCGTTTTCCTCCTGGAGGCTGATGCTGCTCTTTGTGTGACTGATGTGATCAATAGGAGAGTCTGTCAGCCTGGTATGTTTGGGATTATCCTCCGAGACACAAAACACACAAGCTGTAGGAGATGGACACGTGCCTAATAGGAATTGACTTTTTCTTAAATAATACATCCACACCTGCCACTGTTTGTTTGCAGATAATGCTGCTGAATAATGCATGTCAGCCGCCATGACATTCAGCTGACAGTGCAAGTTAGGCTGCAGACGGCTTTATAACCTGCTGTTTAGGCACTCGAATCTCCCGCCACTGTGTTTCATGTCGGATTGTTTCCCCGCTTGATTGGGACCTGATTTTATTTCGAACGCTTAGTTTTTTGTCAACTTGAGACAGATCATGTGAAGCCATGTGAATCCAACATCTCTCCTGAGCCTGTGTGGAGCATCCCATCTCCTCTGGATTGTCAGTGTGTGTGCGTGTGTGTGTGTGTGTGTGTGTGTGTTTATGAAACATGCACATGGAAATTGTTGCAGTGTTGGATGAAGCAGAAACTACATGTTTCCTCTCACGCACCAATTAAGTGCTGCTTCATCCTGGATTCAGTGCAATCGTCTCACTTTGCTCCCCTTTATTTGTGTTAATTGTTCGGCGTGAACAATAAGATCGGGTGTAATAAAAAAAAATAAAAAATCTAAATGAACTGGTTCATGCTACAGATACTGAATGCATAGCTTCAAAAATTTCACGTGCATATCGCTGAGCTACTTCACTACCGACTAGTGGCCTAGAATGCCATACTTTCTAGGTTGATTAATGAGTAATCCCACAGCAGTTGCTATGGCAACACTAACAAATAGCCGCGCATCCTGTTTAAGAGCCATCTGGTGGCCGTGTTTTCAATCAGGCAAACAAAATAGACACTAAGTATCCCTCAACGTATTTGTCCATTTTCCATCGGTGGCAGGATCGGTCCGTGACAGGACAAGAGACACGGGACGGACGACCGTGCACACACGCCTACACACGCGCACACACACCATTTCCCCGAAGAGTCGTGGATTATGAGAGGAAGACGTAACGTGCAGGGAGAATCCAGGCCGGGACTCAAAACCAGAACCTTCTTGCTCTGAGGCTGCTGTGCTCCCGACGTCTGCGTGTTAGTTAAGTAAGAAACAGCTGATCCGGAAAACCTTTGACCCTTCCAGAAATTCAAAGTGGGTTCAGAACAGAGACTGGTTCAGTAGCTGCATGTTTAGCACTTAGCCTGGCTCAGCTAGCTGAACTAAAGAGATGCCTGTCGAAAGAGCAGGAGCATAGAAATAGTTGGAACCAAGATTATTTGGCAGAAAAGAAAGGCCAGAATAAAATTTACGCAGCTGACCAGCGGTAAGCCTTACGGAGGTCTTAACCTGCCAAATTTAAAGTCGTCTTATTGGGCAGCACAGTTGTGTGCGACTGTGGATTGGCTGCTACAGAATAGAGAAACAACGTGGCTGACACCGGAACAAAGCTCACGTCCTCAATTTTCATGACTTTGCATTTTGCTCAACTGAAATCTGGAACAAGTACAAAAAAAATGACAAATACCTGGATGAAAAGTACACAGAAGACTTTTAAGCATGATTATAAAAAATATGAAAGCTCCTCAAGCTGTATCGAGGGCTTTAAACATGTTGGACATATTCGATTTTTTTTTACCAGGAATCTGGTAAAATAATAATTACATTTTTATTGATGACTTGATTCTGAAATCATTTGGTCAGATTCAGCAGAAGTATGGGTTGACCGCATCTGACTTTCACTGATTTTTGCAGTTGCTAAGTTACCTGATGTCCCGCATTGAATGGTCTCTTCTTGAATCTACTGATTTAGATCTTCATAAAGACCACTAAAGAAAAGCAATCTGATAAAACCGTGTCAAATCTGGATAAATGATGATCGAGAGCAAGTGTGTGAAAACGGACACAAACTGAAAGAATTTTGTTGGAAACCAATTGTTGGCTGTTTGAAAACACCGTGTGTTATTTCAAATTTTGATGAGGCCAAATCAAATTTGTGCTGGAGACGATGTTGGGGATCAAGCTAATGTCTCTTGGGATGGTCCAAAGACATGTCTGGCTGACATTATGGTTCTCCAGCAGCCCTGCCAGAGTCCTGACTTGCATCTGGTGGAAAACGTCAACAGGAAGCCAAAGATTAGGGTGATGGAAAGGAAGCCTCCTCCTCCCAGTGACTCGCTGCTCATCTCCAAAGATAGATGACAGTCGGTTATCCATCAAGCTGTTCAGTTTGAAAACTTTTGATTGGTTTTCTGATTCGTTTTTTTTTTTCCTCACAGTATATGAAATAATATCCTGCTTGGTTCAAGGAGATGCTTATGACATTGGACACATCGCAGAGAGAGAGAGAAAGAAAGAAAGAGACTTCTGGCCATTTTCAATACACTTAATTCAGGTTTGCTTACTGTGCAAATAGCGAAGGAAATGCTTAGCAAGAAATCCCAAGATGTCTTCCTGGCAAGAAAATTGTAATATTTTAGATAGATTTGGAGGCGAAGAGCAGCTCGCTTCTAATGGATACCATTACTTGACCTGAATTGCTTGTTCAGAGCAATTCCATTGGTTTATGGCTTTGCTAATGAGATGTTTGTGCTAAGTTAGGCTAACAGTGTTCTGGGAGGCCCTGTGCAGAAAGACGAGACCGCTCTGAGAAAGCCACTCCTTCACGCCGCTCTTTGTTTCTGTCGGCCTGTTTTGAAATAAATCCGACAGTTTAGCAGATTTTGACGTTTATTTCTCTCAACGTTGAGCGTTTGTGGTGCATTTTTACAGTTTCGAAGCGTGGACTATTCTCTGTCATCGTAGCTTGAAGGAGCAAAAAAAAAAAAAAAAAAAAAGTTTTTTTTTTTTTTTTTTTTTTATGCATCTGCACTAGCTGCGACGCAGACAGAGACCTGGCACACCCGCATTTTTTCCACTCTTGTTCCTTCTGTCTCTTGCTATTCCCTCATTTACTCCATCGTTCAGAGGCTTACAAACACACACATCACACACACACACACACACACACACACACGCACACGCATGCGCAAACACAAACCAACACTCACGCACACACATGCGCACATGCTTGGCTGGCATGCACTAATGGAAAGCTAAGGTCTGGCAGGACTCATCCCGCCACTTTCGACAGTAATTGGCCGTTTGCTGTCAGACGGACAGAACCACACACACACGCACACGCACACGCACACACACACACACACACACACACACATACGCACGCACGCATGCGGACACACAGTCAGACAAACAACACGCACGCTCAGGCAACCTGATTTGTGGCTATCATTTATCTCTCAGGGCTTTGTGTCCTCGTGCAGCCTTTTATCAGCTGCTGCTTTGCATCATGGTAACAGAAGCAGGGGGAAAAACAGCAGCCTTTGTCTTACCTGCCTGCCGCTTTCGTTGCATTTGACGGCATCCTGCGTGTAATTGCAGCATCTTTCTGCATTAGGACTGAAGTGACGGGCTTTTGGGGGGAGGGAGGGGATCCGTGCGCCTGTGCGGAGTGGTCAAGGATCAAACTCAGACTTCCCAATTAGGAGTAATCCATTTATTCCACAGCAGAGCTGCGCGGAGGTCTGATGAAAAACAGAGGGAAGTAGAGAAAGCGAAAACAGAGGGATGTTGAAAGTGTAATTGAAGTAGAGGCCATGGGTTGTTTTTTTTTATGTGGATGTTGTAGAGCTGCATTTATAGGCTCTGTGTGTGTGCCCGTGTGCGTGTGTGTGTGCAAGGTTTGCAGGTATCTATTTAAAAGTGTTGCGTTGCTTTAAACCGGCTGACTCGAATATCTTTTTCTCATCTTGTCTGCTCGTTTACATGCTGTGTGTGTCTGTAGTTCTTTTCCAGCGTATTGATTTATTTGCTGTGGAGTCATTACAGCACTCTGCTAGACCAGCCGGTTCTGTGTTACAAGGAAACCTTGCCTGCTTTTGTCCAGGAAAGGCTACAAGCCTAAATCTTGTTTCTTCAATGCAATCGGACAGTGTGGTAGTGCAAACGGTTTAAAAAAAAAAAAAAAAAAACAGTATCCAGTCCTATCCGGTTCTGTTTCCCCAGTAAAAGAAACGCTCACATATTTCTAACACGTGCGATTTTTAGAAGTGGGAAAAGTCCCTTTTTGTCAGTCCTTTTAGGTGCAGCTTGTTATCGTTTCGAGCAGCAATGTGGCGACTGAGCTTGACTCACAATAAAACGGATATTAAATTAAAAGGTTGGACGTTTATTCATCTGGGAGGTGCGTTTCTGACTGGAAGTGACACAGACGCCGCATCGTTTCTCCCGACAGTTTTCATGTGCATGTTATGTTCACACTCTTGCCAATTACGAACAGAAAAAAACCTTCAATGGTGTTACAGCAATCAAAGTTATATTTCGTGAGTCGATTTTTGTTTGTTTGTTTGTTTGTTGTGTTTTCTGGCATTTTTGTCATCACACTAAATTCTGGCTCCACTGATTCTCTGAGGATGTCTTGGCTGCTTCGGAACGCTAAATCCGAACTCTGCGGATGTATCGGACATTTTGTGCTTAACTGGGAACGGTATTCGGAGTGTAATAAATGCAGTGATATATCTGCATAATGTTCACAGTATCCTAACAGCTCGAGGCGGAAAGCTGCGCGACAGTCTGGGGGGGGTCGCGCTTTCAACATCACGGTGCAGTTTGCATCGAAAAGGTTCGAGAGGCTTTGAGCCACGGGTCACGTTTCCAGAGCAGATCCAGGAGAGAATATCGTCGGACGTCACGGAGAGACGCTTCTGCGACTAACCTTAAAAAGCATCCGAAATTTGCTTTCCGGCCTCTTGAGTACCATTTCTTGAACCTTCCTCTTTCCTTTACTGCATCTTTGAACACATTAATGCATCTCAGGGCTTTTTAAGGTCGACACAAAATAAAAACCCCCCGAAAAACAGTTGAAAACTCGACCTGACCTACTGTATTATTTATTTCAAATCTGTAAAACATATACAGCTTCCCAATCAGTACAGTATAACATACATGTCACAATATCAGATAAGACTTAAAAGCAAACACAGTAACGACAATTAAAAAAAAAAAAAAAAAAAACATAACCGGGATTCAAAATGGAGTTTTTACTCGTCCATCCTGTGTTGTTTTCTGAGCTTATAAAGCATAAAAGAAAGTTAAAACTCCTTTCTGCTTGTGTTGCAGCAATAAAAACATCCAAGCCAAACTACATGATGGTCACTAAGCTCTGACAGAATACTGCTTACAGATCTCTAAAGTAAATGAAAATAAAACAAACCCCCAGCAAACCAGCGGAGTGTCCAGGCTGCAGAAAACGCTTGCAGGCCGTGCAGCTACTCATGCGTAACCGTCTGCTTTTTTTTTTTGTTTGTTTTTGCTTTTTTTTTTTCTCTTCTGCTCTGCAACCTGTTGACCTGCTGCAGTGACCACTGCATGAACCGTTCTCTCTCCTTCTCTCCCTCTCTCTCCCTTTTTCTTTCTCACTCTGTTTGCCTCTCTCGCTCTCTGCCCACGGCTCGAGGCGGGCTCGGGGAAGTTTGACAAGATAATGAATCGCCATGCATGCTGCAGTTTTTCACATTTCACAGCCCAGTAACTCTGGGGATGGAGTGAAGGGTGGAGGGGTTTCGGGGCAGGGACGGAGGGGCGCTTGGTAAGAGGAAGAGGACGTAACAGCGCAGATGAAAGTTGGTCAGAAAAGACGAGACTTTTGGTCCTCTTCTCTCTTTCTGCCCTCCTTTGGTGTGTGTCTCACAGTTTGCCCCGGGTTGGCACACACACACACACACACACACACACACACACACACACACACACACAC